>PVHY01025547.1:0-18299 GCA_004024945.1 Uropsilus gracilis
TGTGGATATTAGAACATTAGATTATTAGGTGGGTTTAGAGGGACGCATGGTGCTAAAAGGTTCAAGTGAGAGCATCACCTGTGACTAAAGGACAATGATGTTGATACGGGAAAGAGATGATCAGCAGGTAACTGAGAACAGATGTAAAGAGTCACCCAGGTAAGCTTGCCATTTCCAACTGCCTGCAGCCAGTCAGATAGCCATTTGCCTTCTTGATACATAGAAGTCAAAGAAGCAAATTATTTGGAGATTTTTTTGCTCGGGAGCAATTACAAAAATAAGAGCAGGTGCTTGTGTCTGTGGAGTAGAGAAGCAGAATAGTTACTGTTGCTCTTTATTCTGAAGCCCTCAGATTTAATTATTTTCAAAGCATAACAACATAGTATTTTGATTGGTAGAAGAGTTAGCAAAAAATTGCAAGCAATTCAAATAAAACAGTCATTTGGAGTCATTTCTGTGTGTCTGACATGGTATTAGTGATGATGCATATGACACAAGGCTAGTATAATTCCTACAATCACATTTTATAGTGTAGGAAGCCTAAGTATATGGACATATAGAAGTTATAGAGAATATGCAAATTTTAGCAAATGATGCATATATTTGAATCAACAATTATTTTATGTGTAATCTTAATATACATTAATTACCTTAAATTACAAGAACACTTTTGCTGCACTGCAGTGTTGCATCAGTATTAATTCCAGGGGAGAAATATCAGCAGGAGATTAATGGTTCTCATGTGACATGGTCCATAAAATCATGAAGAAAATGAACATCTGCATTTGGGTCTAAATAACAATTTCTACTAAAAATCAGATTTTACCAAATTTCCCAAGTTATTTGTAGGAAATGACAAACACAGAACAAGATAACAAGAAAATCATGTAATGTTCTTCTGTGGATCTGTGAGGGAGACCAATTTTGCAGCCCTTCCAAACTTAAGGAAAAATCATGCTTGCAATTGCTGTTAGCCTATTTATGTATTTAATATGCAGCAGACTTTGGATTAAGATATATTTTATTCTACAGAAACTTCTCACTTTATTATGAGATATGCATTCTGTGCATTATAAAAAGTAATTCAAACAATAGTGAAAAATATGTAACTGACATGATTTTAAATGTCTAGGCATTTTAAGTAGATCATTTTATTTATCTTTACATTCTTGTCTTATGAAACATCTTGGCATGTAAATTGATACCTTGAAGATGTGTTTTCCTCCTTACTTTATCAATATATTTATGTATTTACTTGCACATTTATCTTCCCAAAGCAGTTCTAGTTACTTTTAACATTTAAAATGAATTTTGGGGGAATGTTAATGGAATTGTATTGCACTAAAAATATTCACTATTTTCATTGGTAGAAATTACTACTTGAGCAAAGTACACTAATCAGTTATCTTCAATATGAATTCATTACCCTTCTAATTAAAAAAATATTTTGTGACTTCCACTAGAATAAGCCCAATGTGAATTATGAATCCTGTTTCTGAAGTCATGGTGAAACCACTGTCTTTCTAAACTTAGACAAAACAGATCAATCAAAGTTCATTTTTTATTATAGAAAATTAAACTGTAGATTAGGGAATTCTAAGCAGTATTGAACATTATAATAGTGACAGTAGTAATAATGAAAACATAAGTAACAATGGGAAAAGCACAGTATCTGTGGCAAGACTAATTGAATTGGAATCTTACCTTCACTGCACAATTATTAATAGTCTGGCTTTGGAGGATTCACTTATTTTTCTATATCTCTGTTAATCACTCTAATATCACATCACTACTATTAAAGTGAATGAAACAGTTGATATTAGACGTTGCTATTATTAGTTATTTAGTATTTAAAGATACTTGACACTGTACTATAGATTCCAAAATGTTTATCTTCGGTCTTCGAGCATTTATGTCAGCTAATCTAAATGGATTAGATTTTCCACTCAGCCAACTATTATATTAAGATTTAACTACTCACTGAAATACTTAGAATTTTTCCTAAGAAAAGTAAAAGCATTTCACTTTGGGAGGAATTTACCTAAATTGGGATGCTGTCCATCAAATTTTTTCAGTTTCAATACCTGATTTAGTGAGATACTAGAACTGGAGTTCTGAAATAAACTTACGCTAGACTTATATGTATAAAAATGACACATAAAGGAATGACAATAGATTTGTGTACAATAAAACATCTCTAGTTTTCTCTATGAAACTGAGAATTCCAGGTTCTATTTGCTGTTCTCTTCCTAGTACCTGTCAATGAATGTCCAGCCAGGCACATAATACAAATTTAACAGGTATATGTTGACTTTTAGTCTGATGATGAGAAAACAGTTATTATAGGAACAATGATATACAATAACATGAAGAAATAGACAGGAGAAAATCTGTGTGAGCAGTGATTTCCTGGTCTGCAGGCAGAATTTCAGGAGCTAACTTATAATCATAATGTTGATTTGTGTGGATCCAATCAAAACTAGAAATATTAATATATCTTGTATTTGATCAAGATGAGCTAATATCTTTTCCTTATAATAGGAATAGAGCTGCTTGTCACAGATACTGAAGAGGATCTTTAACATTTGCCTTTTGTGATGTCGCAGCCCCATTTTCTAGTTGATACATTTTTTCTAGAGATATATGTCACAAGTCAGCACTGCAACTGTTTTGTCTCTTCATCTTTATCATCTGCTCTGATCTTTTCCTAATCAGTCTTTTAGCTTATCCTTGAGAAAGTATTCTTTAGTAGCCACATGTCTAGTGCCTTATTCTAATTTCCTTCCCTTCACTGATAAATAGGTGTTACATATCTAAGGGAATTGATTTAGAGTTTAAGTAATTTACCCAAAGCACATGACTCATATTTGGAAATGAGACCAACACTTGAATTTCATGGTTGCTTTTGCAAGACTACACTGCTTACAGTGGTAGTTTACAATAATTTTGTGTAATCAACATTAAAAATAAGAGAATTTTCTTATATGCTGTGCTTTTTATATGCAGAAAGTACAAGAGAAATACTATGGAAAACTGGACTCACTATTGAACTACAAGTTTCACAAGATGTCATCACCTACTTTCCTGAACCAAGCTCTTTGATCTTTTTGGTCTAATGGCTCTAAACAGTAAATTTTGTTAAATTCTGAGTTGATTAGCTCCAGAGAAGTTTATTGATACTAAATAATCCCACAGGAAATGAATGTATAAAATCAACACATATACAGGCATTCTCTCTAAAAAAAAAAAAAAATACTGACTATAGTTTTGGTTGGTGAGTTTGAAACCATCTGCTTGACTCACATCCATTAGCCTCCTCTATGTGTTTTCTAGTCTCAGACTTGAATTTGTCTAAGTCCGTCATCCCTGAATATTTCCCATTATGCCCCCCTGGTTCAGTGATGACTGTTCTATATTGGATCGCCAGCTTATGTACACATATTCCATTGACTAAATTAGAACATGAACACAAGGCTAAATCATTTTCTCTTTCTATTGGGATTGAGAGAACACATTGAAACTTATTTCTCTGGTCCAAGGAACCATTTTCCATGTTAAGTGTGCTGGTATTAATCTCAAGTTCTCTAGGTTGTATTGATTTAATTGTTTAATACTCAAAGTTCTTTTTTTTTTCTGAATCATACAGAACTTTCATTTTTAATTTCTTTTTATTTATTTACTTATATATAAATTTCACAACATTGTAATCTCAAGGATTTTCCCTCCCCCTCCCCCCCGCCCCTTTCCCTCCTGCTCGTAGTTGTGCTTCATTTTGGTGCTTAGCTTGTTTTGACTTTCCTCAAGGCTTTTGTTTATTTTTTTCACTCTATCAAAGTTCTTTTTATAATGTCCTCTTTTCTCATGTTTGTTGACATATGAGTTCCTGCAGTCACTTGTACCAAGTTAATAGTTAATAGACATTCCTATGCGTAAGAGCCAACCTGACGTGTTAGGACATGTTGCCTGTAATTGAAATGTTTAGTGGTGGAGAAAATAAATTGAAACAAACAATTCCAAAACAGTGAGGAAAATGCTCTATTTTGGGGGTCAGGGAGCTCCAGAGTTTATAGCTAGTGCATGTAGGGAATGGGTATCAGTTACTCTAACAAAGTATATGTTTAACATACATTGATTTTAGTGGATTGAAACCATGTAGTAACTAACAAAATAATTTCATAAAGCTCAAGAGTTTCATTAACCTACAAATGTTTTAGAAAACAGAAATAGAGTAGGTAAGGTAGGATGTCCTCTAGTTTCAAAGGAGCACATATTTTAACTATAATTTGAACTTAAGACAAAGCAATGTTTAGAATATGGGCTTAATGAATGGGGTGGATGTAGTCATACCTCTATGCTGTATTCTTTGCTTACAAGTGATATTTTCCCAAGTGGAGCAATTGCATGCAAGGATAAAGCAATTCAACCAGAAGACTAACACTCATGCTTCCAGTCCACAGAAATAAGTCCCTGCAAGTTGTCTTCAGTATATATCTGATTCCAGCCAAATTGTGCAGATATTAAGAGTTTAAGTGTCATGGGTCTCCTTATAAAGTACTGACTTGATTATGTTGATTCTTATTCTACTGTCTCGCTCTTTTATGAATTTTCCGAACTAATGATCTATTTTATAAATCAAATACTAATATTCATAATAATCTAAATATACTATAATATGATAGACATCATTATTACACACATTGACAGAGGAAGGCACTAATCCAGAAATGTGGCTGGCTAAAGTAGCAATTCAAAAATGGCAGAACAGGGATTCAGACTGGTGTGTCTCATTATGGAATTCTGAACTTTTGAATGCTATAAGAAACTTAAATTCATTAGCAGGGGGCAGAGGGACATAAATGAAAGACATGAATCACAGAATCAGACAAATTTTGGTCAGATTCCAAACTCTACCTCTAGCTAGCTATTTGACATGAAATGTCTAAGACTTGCCTCTCTCATCCTTAAGATAAAAACATGCTTGGGTTAGTTGAAGCATAATTATGTTAACATAATTCCTGAAACATACAGGATGTGCAATACTATAGGATAGAGGCAGCAATTTAAGGATATGCCCCCACTTTATTTGGTCAATATATGTAGTTCTATTGTACAAATGAAAAAATTGTAGAAATGAGCAAATTCTTCTGGAAGTTAATGCACACAGATAAATTTGGAACAATGATAAAACTTCAGTGATATTGTGTATATGTGCTGCATCTTATCAGACACATTTTGATGAAAATCCATTTGCCATTTCTTAGTTTCACATCCTCTCTTCTACTACCCCCTTTGCAAACATCACAGTGAGAGAGTGTGCATAACTGGGAAGCAGAAGGATTTAGATTTCAAGTCAGGAGCTAAATGGCAGGAGCAGATGGGGCATTTGAGAGCAGAGACTGCTTTTATGGGCCTCTCTAAAGCCACATAAACAAAAGGAGGTTAAGGAGAAAGGAAAATTATTTCCCAGTGGCTTGTTTTTTAAGTTTGTTAGAATCACAGGAGGGCAAATAAGAAGCTATTTCACATCCTCTTTCTTTCAAATAGATACATTATGCAAATGAGTGATTCCTTTCAAAGCTTTCAGGTGAAGCTTTGGGTAAACTATACAGAAAGAAACATGGAAGTTGGACATTTTAGACATTTTGACGTTGGTGGAATACAGTGCTATGCCCTATGGAGAAACAGGGGGCACATCCAAGGCATGGGTAGATGGGGGTCGATTACTCCATGATGATAGGGTAGGTCTTTGCAGTTGCTATTTTAGAAACCTGATCTTTGATCAGAATAATTGAGTTTTCCAAATTATTGTCACAATAGAGGAATACAAAAACACAAACCCAATTAGTAATTTATATTATATATAGTAATCAAACAACAGTGTGAAAAAGACCACATCTATAGTCAATTGGTCATTATGATCTCTTCCTGAGCTTAAGTTGTATGAAATGTTATTTGGCCTCTCAGAGGTTGCTAGATGCGTGCCAAGATGCTCAGGTGTGTCACCCGGATATTGTATCCTTTTGTGTCATCTTCATCAGGGTGATCAAGCCACTCACTAGACTTGGGATAGGGGTTATCAACAGGCTTATCCTTTACCCTGGCATAGGAGAGCTGGTATTTGAGGGTTTCTTTTTCAACCTTAAATTACCATCATCCTTTTTCTAATACCATCTTTCTTTAGATAGAGTAAACTAGAAGATACAAGATTTTTCTGTCATCTGTATTCTAGCCTTCCTTCCATATCAACACAATTAGAATGGAGTGATTTTTATAGATTACTGATTTTTCCTCAAGTGTGAATCCTGTCCATAATAAGCTGACTTAAGTCCTCATATCCCATTGTTCTTGGCAAATTTTATCACAGATACTATCTAGTTCAATGCTAGAATGGAAACTGTTGCTGTCTTTTCAAGTTGTATATCTAGTGACAATTCCGATGAAAAGCAACTATAGTTTAGGTGATGGATTTAATAAAATATTGAATCAATAATGATACTCTAACTATCAGGGATAAGTAGAATCTCCCTACATCTGCTCAATGTTGACATTTCATTTAATTTGTATCTTTTCGTATTGTTTCCTCATTTTTTCTCCTTTCCCTAATTTATTTTCCCTCTCCCCCCCTTTATTTTCCTTCTGCCTTCCTCTTGCTTCTCTTGCCCAATATCTATAGCATTATCCACATGCATAGTTATTGGAGAGAGAAAGTGTATATACTAATAATCACAGTGATTAAATACAATTTCATCTCCAAAATTCGCTATAATGGAGATAAGAACAGGGCCAAAATTTTGCTCCAAGGGAGAAATAATAATAATCAAGGATTGAATAAAATCATAAGTTTGTGGCCATATGTTTTTACCCTTCTCTCATTTAATGCAATGCTGGGATTCACTAATCACTCTGAGTGTTTGATAAATGTCTTATTAACATCTTGTAAATGATTTGCTGGTTTCAAATGAAGCAAACTCCACAGCTGAAAGAATTCCTTAGCTGATCCTGAGCTATAATTTTCTTTTCAGTTACAAATTTAATATATGTCTTGGAAAAGGGCTGCCTTGTCATTTATTGAATGTTGGCATCCAGACAACATGTGATGGGCTGAAAGTCTCTGTAAATGAGTCATTTTTGAGAATGTTTCCTTTCTAAGTTACCTATTTTCACTGGATGGAATTTGGGTTTAATTAACTATAACTTTATTGTGATTCTGCTCTTGTTACCACAGACAAATTTTCTGCCTTTTGCAAGGTGGCTTTTCAAGCACTAATCATTTCATCGTGAACTCTCAGGCTAACATTCCCAGGAAAGCTCACCATTTTTTTTTTTTCCCTTCGATATAATGAGAACGCTAGAACAAACCGTCTGTTCACTCAGGGCTATTCAAGCATAACCAAGCTTACACTAATTGGGGGAAATAATCCTGAGGTTCTTACACAACAGGCTGAATCCTGAGTACCTGCAGGTCTCGCCACATCAACTCCGATTCAATGTGGAATCTGATCAGGAAACAGAAACCGAATCTGAAACTGGCAAATTAAATGGCACCTCTGGAACAGCGAAGTGGCTGAATCAGGGTTGACAGTATCTTTTCAAATGACCCGATCACACAGGAACACTTTCCCCCTCGTGGTGTCAGAAGTCACATAGCATGTGTTGTCACTTTCAGGCTGCAAAATGGCAGCAAATGGGACAGTCAGGGCCCCCCCTCCAGGGGTGCCGAGAGAAGCCCCCAGCCCACCCCCACCCCATGCCCCTGAGTCAGTGCTCTGCGCCCCTTTGCTCTCGGAGGACCACCAAGTTACCAGTACTTCGCATATTGCCTCAGGACCACACCCAGCATCGGTCAGGGGACAGTGGCAAACTCACTGAGTGGATGCCGAGTGGACATGCCTGGCTCTGACGTCTGGTCAGTTTCCCTCGGCCTCTTCTATTGCTGAATGATGGGACTAATTCGCACGTTCCTCCTCTCCTCTTTTGATGTTGGACCACGTCTTTCAAAAATGCCCTTCCTTCTCTCCAAACAGCTACATTCAACATCTGAAAAAAAGTGAAAAAGATTTTGAATCTCAAAGAAATTGTTTCAGAATTCATGGGGTCACGCATCACATCATGAGTTTGATATGTCACCAAATCGAGATTTTTGAAAGGCTGAGCGGGTGAATGATATCACATCCGAACTTTTATTTATTTATTTTCTTTAGTTTCTATTGATTGCACATTATATATTTTATATAACATATAAATTTTGTATGTATATATATTATGTTGTTGTCTACCCAAGGTTCACCCACCATCTTGTCACCTGTGAGCCATCATCTTAATCTCTTGTGCCCCTCCATCCCCTGTTTCCATGCTCCCCCTCCCTTGCTCTATGCTTCAGTTCTGCTGACAGTTTTAAATTTTCCTTGTCCTTTTGTGTGTTTTCTCTATAGCTTGCATATAGGTGAGATTATCCATTCTTTTTCTTTTTCTTTCTGGCTTATTTCTGTTGACATGATACCTTCTAGCTCCATCCATGTTATCACAGATGTATCACATTTGTCTTTTTGATTGCTGACTATTATTCCATCATGTACATAGACAAGAATGTTTTATATACAAAAGCAAAGTGGCTTTAGTTCTGCTTCTGTACCTCATGTGTGAGGTGCTGACACAACAAAGTTCAGCAACTCGTGGCCTCCAACCATACATGTTCCCTACGAGACTGAAATAAAATAGCATCACATTTACAAGACAGAACAGTTCATGACACAGTTCTGTTACACAGTTCTGACACAGAACTGTTACTACAGTTCTGAGTAGTAACAACAGGAGCAAAATGATGAAGCGGTCCTCAAATGCCAGAGAATATAAGCGTGGCATCTCAAGCTAGACTTGGTAAAATCAACCAAATGCAAGATAGAATGAAGCTGTTCCAACATGTCAACTTTTATTAGAAACTTCTAGAAGAATGTTCCTCCAGAGAAAGGGCAAATCCAGACAGAGACAGACTTAGAGGTCTTTCTCCAAGCCAAGCCAGGGCTTCCCAGGATGATGTGTGGACCCAGGCGAGTTCAGCAGGAGGGCAAACAGATCAGAGTGAGGCTAAAGTACCCTGGTGCTAGGACACCTATCACAAAAAGAGGGCACGAAACTATCAGTCACCACATATGTTTGCTTATCAGGTTGAAACACAATAAAAGAAATTTGGGCTTGAGCTGCTGAGTGATGCTGGGCTTACAAGTTTACATCCGCATGACATTCCCATGGGGATACTTTGGTAAGTGTCACATATGGTGGGTTATACTCTAAGAGAGGGGTATAAAAGTTATATTTACACTTACTGCCATCTAGTAAGTATACAATAGCAATATACATTATAAGTGAATATGCCTTGATTAAAAATACTTTATGGCTAGATACATGTAGTCATCATCTGAACCTTCAGCAAGTCATAAGTTTGCCCTGATGAAGGAGGGAATTGTCAAACACATGCTATCTACAAAGAGCCACAAAGCAAAGCACAATGAAATGAGCTGTGTCTATGTAGACACAACTAAGTCATGAAAAGTGCAATAACTACACCAAATGAACTGGCTCTTAGTAATGTCAATCTGGCATGATAATGCCAATTATATTGACTGGAAAAATAGCCAAGTACTGCTTTATTGAATATGGGAGAGGAGGTCCCCGAGGGAGCTTAGTGCAGGAACAAATCAATAGTGTCTCTACCTTAAAATCTTCAAGAGATTGGGTTGGGTCAAAGCAGGTTATTTGGAAACCTGGGGGTTAAGAGCAGGTGAGACTTCAGAAGAGGTGGAGAGGTTGCCTCCAGGCACAGGAATCAGGACAAGGGGAAGTTTTACTTCGTTTCTTCTAAAAATAACATGGATAGAGCTAGAAGTGATCCTGTTAGTGGAAAGAAGCCAGGAAAAAAACCCCAGAAATATGGGATGGTCTCACCTAGGTGTGGGGTATAGGGAAAACAAGTACACAAAAGGAAAGGAAAATTTAAAATGGTCAGCAGAACTGAAACATAGAGTAAAAGAGGAGAGGAGGGTAAGATGGGGGGAGAGATCTCAGGCACAAGAGATTAAGATAATGGTTCATGGGGTGACAAGGTAGAGGGAGGACTTTGGTAGACAATGATTCAATATATATATATATATACATATATAGCTATATATTATATAGATATAGTATGTGTGTATATACAATCAACTTAAAAATTAAAAAGGGAAAGGACAAATGTGTCATATTTATGTACAGGGAGTTAACCTTAAGAAAGATAAAACTTGGAGTTTGAAAAGAATATGTGGCCTGCATTATTCCAGATTACAAGGGTTTCTGGAACCTTTAGGAGAGCATTGTCATAAGTGTGAAATTCTGAAAGCTAAAGTCCTATTCCGCTGTCACCTCCATGTCATTCTGCAGCAGCACTGATGTCTTCCAGGTAGTCGTTGTTGTGCAGCTGCTGCATTTCTGTCACATTTGAAAAGCCTTGACTGACTGGTCTCATTCCTTTATAAAGGTTACAAAGGTATATATGTATATATATATATATATATATATATATATATATATATATACACACACATATATATTACCCTTAATACCCTTAAGTTACAAATTTTCGTTGTAATGTATAATGTTACATGTTGACATGCAACCCCAGGGGAAGTGTTGTCTATGCGTGTTTATAGAGTACACACATAAAGCTTTTAGTTTTAAGAACACAATACTACCCTGTTTTATGCCATCAGTTTTGATGTGGTAGTCTGGTAACTTAAGACTTACATTGAAAAACAATACTCAAGATGAAGTCTTGTTTAAATATAAGGTGCTAAAAAGCAAAGCAGAATCTCACAAATTTTTAATTCTTTGTGTAAGTATTATTATAGCTTTCTGAGTCTTAATACTTGACCAAAAAAATGAAGCCTGCTTGAGAAAGAATAGATACAAGTGGCTATCATCAGGGTTTGCACAGCCAAACCTTTGAAGAAGGTTTGAATAAGAAGCCTTATTCAGACTCTCTTATCTGTGCCTCACACACAGTAGGTGCTCAATAAATGTTCCCTGGGCAGAATCAGATAATACATTCAAAGCATAGCTAGAGACTCATCTATCAGCACCAGGATTGCCTGGGAATCTTTGAAAAAGTAAAAAGATCTCGTCTCTGCTTTCGGTAATCTGATGAAGGTGGTTTCCCCTAGATACCAGAGATTGACTTTATTCTAAGACTTCAACACACGATACAGTGTGAGGCCCGCCAGGACCCACAAAAGCAGCTGGGGTTGGGGTTTGCATCTTGGGCATGGTGTAAGCTTCCAGGTCAACAAGAGCAGCAATGCAGAGGGGAAATCAGGAAGAAGCAAAAGAGAAGCTTCTCTATAGCACATGTATTTCACCCAGAAGCAAATGTCCCATACAGGGTAAAGGTCCTTTGTGCTCAGAACTCTGGTCATTGTCATCAATCCCTATTGCTCCATCAAGAGTGAATTTTCAGAGGGTGAACACCAAAGCTCTACTTACAACAGTATTGGTTCCACTTATTTAGAATTGCAGACCAGATGATTTC
This sequence comes from Uropsilus gracilis, assembly GCA_004024945.1. NCBI lineage: Eukaryota > Metazoa > Chordata > Mammalia > Eulipotyphla > Talpidae > Uropsilus > Uropsilus gracilis. The sequence continues at coordinate 11,558 of PVHY01025547.1, forward strand.
CTGGTCCTATTTCTCATGCATGCAAAAGCAGCTTTCTCCATGGTCTCACAGTGATCTTTATGCTTTTTCCTGATAGTTGGGGACATTTTCCCTTGCAGAGAACTTGGCTGCTGTTCAAAGACTAGTGAATGCAGGTCCTGGCTGGCCAGTGTCTCAGTAATATTACCTCAGGCACAGCCATTAGCCACCCAGTGTCTGTGTCTCCATGTGTCAAATAAAAATGATAGCAATTCTCTGTTTTATAGAACTATTATGAGTGTTCTGTGAAATCATGGATGGGAAACATGTGCTGACAAAGTGGACCTATCTAGGGGAATTCTGTTAGGATGATCACTGGTTTTAAGTGTTGTCTTATGATTAATGCTGAAATATGATTCATCTATCCTGTTATCATACTATTATCTATTTTCAAACTCAGTTACTCAGATGTATCCCACTGGGAAGAGACTTGTTTGGTGACTTATGTGAAAAGAGGAAGCCACTGAGTGGCCACTTTATGGAGCGAGTTTTTATGAGAATAAACATGCATATGAATGATGAAGGTTGAAATTGAAGAGGCAGATTGATCATTTTTCCTATTGAATTTAAGCCTCTTACAATTTGGGTTGGGCACTATCTTATCTTTGAACAAAGAAATGGAAAAGAATGGTTGAACATGGTTGTTGGTACGAAATATAATTTTCATTTTTGATTCATTTTAACAAATTCATCATAAGTTATTTGTGAAATAAAAAGTAATGATAAAGTAGACTCATATACCTAGACAGAATATTCTAGAATATTAGAAAGCTGGAACAGTGTACACTAGTGGGCAGAGGAAGCTTGTTGGAGGTGGGGGGGTAATTATATAAGGATCTTTTCCTAATCATTATTTGTCTATATTTTAAAAGACATGTAAAGTTTCCTTTGTCATGAACAGGTATGAGAATTTTAAAGATACAGTAAAGAACAGTTCTTTTTTCTACAAGTTATAGGTAAATATCAAAGAAAATAGCATTCAAGGGAGGCATGTGTTTAAACCTCCAGTTTAATGGTAAATGTCAGTTTCAAAGCACTCATTTCAAACTCTCATCAGAAAACCCAGAAAACTCAAATTATGAATCTGAGGTCAAAGGAAGTAATCGGTGACTGACTGCCCCCAGAGAGGATGACCTATTTTCAACGGCCATTTTTCATGACGATCATAAAAATGACATTTCCTATCACAGCAAACTTTAGCCAGTCATTTTAAAGGAATAACTTAGTTTGGGGAAGCAAAAGAAACACTTCTCTGTAGCACATATATTTCACCCAAGAGTACACAAGGGTAGTGTTGCCCTTTCTCTGAAGCAAACGTTGGATTATGTTCTTTTGCTATCCTCTCTTGATGGATACTATCTTTCTCTCGCTCCTGGCTGCAGGGAAAAGCAAAAGTAATTTTGTTATTGTCCGAAATGTCTATCTATAGTACTTTTATAAGCATCGCGAGGAAATTGCACTATGGAAAGTTGAGGTGGAAAGTATGGCAGAAAGAAAAAGTGTTAGTCACGGCCTGAGATGTCCTCAGCCAGAAAAGTGATGCCTTTGATGCATGAGAAGGGTGACCCCCCCACCCCATTTCAGGTCAGGTAAAGTGTCTGCTCTGCTGGTCTGGATAGCCAGGTATCCCCTGGGTCACATGGCTGACCTTTTGACTTGCCAGTTGGAGCGAACGTTAAAATAAATAACATTGTTTTACTGTCAGTGTAGTCCTATTCTAATGAAAGAAATTTCTCTTTTTCTGAAGTCCCGATGTAACTGAGTCTGCCTGTGTTTATTTACCAGCAAATTGCACTCGGTTGAGCCCGGCAGCCTTGAGAATGATGTTCATCTTCACGTGAACACAAATTCTCTTCCAAGGCGCTTCATTTCCACCAGAAGCAGCCACTGCAGCGTAAGGGGTTTTGAGGTGTCTCCTTTCCTCCAGGTGATGTCCTTGGGGAGCGAGGGTTTAGTGACCTCACAGGCGCATGTGCTGGGTTAGAGACTTCGACTCTAGTCCAAGTGGAAACTTGAGAATAACAACCAAGGTTCAGTTTCCCTTTTCCTTCTGTTACTCTACCAAGCCTCCTTCAGGGAGTTTGTATTGCAGAGGTCAAAGTTGATGGTTCAGGGGTGACAAGATGGTGGGAGAACCTCAGAGTATAATATAGTGTAGTGTACATTGTAGTGGAGTGAACTTCCATGTAAGATATATATGTGAGTGTGTGTGTGTGCAATCAATTTCTAAACAAATAAAATTGCTATGATAAACATCCCAGTACTGCGTCTTTTTGAATTAGTGTTTTTATGGCCTTTGGGTAGATTCCCAGCTGAGGGATTGCTGGATTGAATGGGAGTTCCATTTTGAGTAGTTAAAGGTCCTTCATGCAGCTTTCCATAGTGGCTGAACTAATTTGCATTCCCACCAGCAGTGTAAAAGTGTTCCTTTCTCTCCACATCCACACCACCACTTTTTTTTTTTAATATGGGCCATTCTTACTGCTGTGAGATAGTATCTCAGTGTGGTTTTGATTTACATTTCCCTGATTATTAGTGATGGTGAGCATTTTTTCATATACCTATTGGTCATTTGTATTTCCTTCTTGGAGATGCAATTAATAAAAAAGACATTTTAATAGCAATTAGTGAAATATGTCTACTAAACTGACAATAGGAAATTGGACGTAGCATCAAAGAAAGGAAGATTTTCCCTAAAACAGTTTGTATTCATCAATTTGTTCTCTTTCAAGAGTTAAAAGTATAAACCTTTGGAATGACCATTACCCTTTAATTTACTTCATTATGCTATTCAATATTTTCATTAGCCTTTGCCTATTATGTCACTTAAAGTGGCAATTATAATATTCAGTAAATTATAGTAAAAAAAACATTCTGAGGAGAAAAAAAATAAAATTATAAAAATATAAATTCACGTTGATCTCTTAATCTCAGGAAAATGTCAAGAGTTCTATAATGTTATAAACAAACTGGCCTGACAATTGAAGAATTTGCTGCCAAAAGAGTCCACTAGACTCCCCCATCTATCATCCTCACTGTTTATTTTTATACTGTGATTGTGCTTCACAGTCTGCCCTGCTGGGAGTGCGGCTGCCTTTTCCATGGCTGCCTGACAAGCTTGCACACGTCTGGTGGTTCCGGTGACACAGATGAGTCGTCTCACAGTTCTGGCAGTCACAGCTGCAGTGGGTCTCAGCTAAATCCAGAGAGCAGCTGCACTATATTCTCTTGGGGGCTCGAGAGAAGAATGTGTTCCCCATGCTTTAGTGTCTTTAGGCACCCAGATTCCCTGGGTCCTGGTTCTAACTCCACCTTTATTTTTTATTCTATTTGGAATTTTGTAAACTAAAATATGATTAAATTATGCATATTTTAAAATTTCAGAGAAGCAATTTTGCCATTTCTTTTTTTTCTGGCTAGCCATGGAAATGCCTTTACATGTTTGCATTTTCACTCATTAACTATTGATCAATTGGTTATTTCTATATTAAGTGTCAAATACTGAAAACAGGTGAATTTGGGTAAAAAAAATAGCTGCTCTGAAAATGTCCCAATCTGATGATGGAAAATGTTTAACTGGTTTAGCCACTCTGCCAGAATCTTGAGTAGAGGAGTATGTGTTCTAGAAATTTATAAATGGTTCTCAAGGAAATATTATTTGACCATTTTAAAGAAGAAAACAGCTTTTCCTTCATTTTTTTTCTAGTTTTGAATAAGCAGACCCATACATAAGCAGGTTATTTTTGGTATCATTTAATCAAAATATAAATGTTGATAATATTTGCTTGAAAATACTAGGTAACTTAGTAAGTTGCCATTATTTCAGAAATCTTTATTGGCACTTCCTCTCATTGCTCTCTGTGGAATATCTTCTCTGAATTATCCTGAGTATCTTTTTGTTACACCACTCACAGAGCTCCAGTCCTGCAGATGTGTAATTTCCAAAATGTGATGGGAAATCGAGTCCTTTTGATGACACAAGGGAATTTACGGTAATTTTCCAGAACATTTTTAACGTTCGCCAAATTCATTTTCCCCCCCTCTGCTTAGCCAGTGTTTACCTTTTCTATCAACATACAAAGTAGAGTGGGTTTGAGCATCCATATTTTTCCCTAGTCTTGTCGCCAAATTAAATTTCTGCATAATAAAAGTGCGCAGAAAAAGCTGGACTTTGTAAAAAGATGCATAATTCACCCAGGGTCTCACTCTTTTTTATTTACAAGCTAATTTCCATTTTCTCACTCCAGGTTTATTCTTAGGTCTAAATGAAACTCTAGGCTTTCACAGCTCTCAACAATGTTCTATTTGTAGATATCATGAAGGACTTTTATTTATATGAAGTGACTCTTGCTTTTAGTAATTTAATACAAAGAATTAGTGAGTTAGTAATGAAAGCTTTGATACCTAAAATTACATTTTTCATCAAGAGGACTTAGAAATATGTTGTATTACTGCGGTTCCTGGTTCAGAACAGTTGCTTAATGCAAAGTGAATAAATGCATTTCTCACCATGATTTTATACACAGGAAAAAGTACTTAGATCAATCAAGGTATTTTTGAGTGCACGGAGAAAGCAAAGGGTAGAGAGGAACTTTTCAGAGCAGAGAAAGATAATTGCCAGGAATACTGACTTGTTAAAAAATTCTTCCAACAGTTTCCCTAAGGATATAAAACATCAGCTCTTGCCAACAACGAATGCAGTCAAATTTTAGCTCTGCATCCACACAGTTGGAAAATGCTAACTGCCTCAACAATGCCTCTAGTGTTGGCAGAAGCCTTCTAAATTAGAGGCAACCCTCAATTCTCCTCAGTTGTTTATTTAAACCCCCCACAAACAAACGAAGGGATGGAACCAGGCACGTGTCCCCAGGAGACTGCCTGATGAACTCACCTGACAATAAATAACATGGTGATGACAGTCTGTGGCAGAAACCTTATTCCATCCCCATGTAAGGCATTCACAGTGCAAACTCACAGATCCCACAGTAACAGAGTAATGTGTCAAGCTCAGCCTTCAGCTGACAACATTTCTAAACCTTAGATAAAATATTAAAAGCAAAAGAGACAACAGAAAAAACTAAAAGAAGCCCATCAGAATGGGAAACAATTTTGCCCTCCACAAGAGTGGTGAGGGTTTAATAACGTAGATCCACAACTAAACAAAAACAAAACACGAAACCCAATCAAAAAATGGGGAGAACTAAAAAGACACTTCTCCAAAGAGGAAATACAAATGACCAACAGGCACATGAAAAATTGCTCAACGTCACTAGTAATCAGGGAAATGCAAATCAAAACCACAATGAGATACCTACACCCGTGAGAATGGCCCACGTCAAAAAAACAGGCAACAACAAGTGCTGACGTGGATGTGGAGAGAAGGGAACACTCTTACACTGCTGGTAGGAATGTAAACTGGTCCAGTCACTATGGAAAGCTGTGTGGAGGAACCTCAAACTAATGAAAATGGAATTACCATTTGACCCAGCAATCACTCTTCTGGGAATCTACCCAAAGGAGACCTCAGTGTGGGTACAAAGGGACACCTGTGCCCATATGTTTATTGAGACACTATTTATAATTGCAAGGACCTGGAAACAACCCAAATGTCCCAAAACAGATGAATGGATGAAAAAGATGTGGTATATATACACCATGGAATATTACTTATCAATTAAAAATGACAAATTAGATAAATTTATGATAACATGGACACACCTAGAAGAAATCATATTAGCAGAAACAAATCAAAAAGATAAAGACAGACGCCACTATTATATGGGACATGGGAAAGATAAAAACCTATGAAGAAAAGTCAAAACAAGCTAACAACCAAATTGAAGTATACAACTCGGAGTGGGAGGGTGGGACAGAGGGGAAGTGGTCAGAGAGGGTGGGGGGGTGAACTTCGGGGATTACAAAGATGTGAAATATATATATATATAAATTATTTGATTATTAAAAAATATCAAAAGCAGCTACTTGAAGATAGAGGAGAAATGAAGGCAGGAAGCAAAGGGGATGCAGACCTTGAAAGGAAGGAAGGTCAGTGGGTGAGTCCCACACTGAGAAGACCCCCTCCCCAGAGCACTGCTCCATCCACTGCAGAGAAGGCAGAATCAGCGCAGGCACACAGCAGGTGCAAACAGGACCACAGGTGAAGGGGGGAAATTCTGGAAATGTCCGGTGCTTCTTTATCTGTTTTAGTAGCCTCCTTAGTGCACGTGGAGCTCAGCACACGAACTTCAGGGTACCCTCTGGACCCCCTCAGCCTTCTCTCTGGGCAACTACCTCCCCTCTGGACTCTTCCTCAGAGAAGCATAGCCACCTCAGCCTGCTCACTTGGCCCTGAAGCTGACTCCAATGAGCAGGAAACAAGGTGAATAGGAGGTCTCACTTCACCTTTTTCCCTTCTTTCACTGTTAGTTTCCAATTGCTGTTACCTTGTTCTTTCTCCTTTTTGCTCCTGGATTACATTAGGTTAATGTAAATTAGGTTCTATGGATCACAAGTTTGCTAGACCTTTGATCATTATCCTACAGCCTTTAGCTATTCCCTTCTGCCATTTTCCACTGCTTAGAGTGCACAGATGCTCTCATCTGAGTGATTTAAATGAACATTGTTTCAGGTTTGCTGATTCTTCCCTCAGTTGGGTTCAATCCCAACTGATAAGATGTGGAAAGAATTCATTTTTCCCTTTCACCTTTATCATTTCCATCCCTTG
>PVHY01025548.1:0-18283 GCA_004024945.1 Uropsilus gracilis
TAATAATTAGGGAAATGAAAATTAAAACCACACTGAGATACCATCTTACACCAGTAAGAATGGCCCACATAAATAAAACAGACAACAAATGTTGGCACGGATGTGGAGAAAAAGGAACTCTCTTACACTGCTGGTGGGAGTGCAAACTGGTCCAGCCACTATGGAAGACTGTGTGGAGGACCCTCAAACAATTGAATGTTTACTTAATATTTGACCCAGCAATCGCACTACTAGGAATCTACCCAGAGAACATGAAGACATTAATTCAAAAGGACACATGTACACGCATGTTCATTGCAGCCCAGTTTACAGTTGCAAAGATTTGGAAACAAACCAAATGCCCCCAAACAGATGATTGGCTAAAAAAAATGTGGTACATATACACAATGAAATACTATGCATCCATCAAGGAGGACAAACACATGTCATTTGCAGCAAACTGGATGGAACTAGAAAGACTCATACTAGCAGAAATAAGCCAAAAAGAAAAAGAGAAGTACAGGATGGTCTCACTTATATGAGGGATATAGGGAAAATCAAACAAAAAATGAAAACAACCAATGGAACTGAACCACGGAGCGAGAGAGGAGGAGGGGGAAGAAGGCAGGGGAGGTGAAGAGCACAAAAGATCAGGATAGTTAACAAATGTTAGTGAAGTGGGGAAGCCCCGGGGTAATAAATAAATAAATAAATAAATAAATAAATAAATAAATAAATAAATAAATAAATAAGTACATACATACATACATACATACATACATACATACATACATACATACATACATACATAAACCACACACACACACCACATATCGGAAGAGAACAACAGGTCAAACAACCAACAACTAAACATCAACTTAACTAAACAACAATTTGCAGAAAAATGGAGGAGTGACTGAAGGGGGGATACAGAGGGGGGATATGGAGGGAGGAGGAAGGGGAATACAGAGGGGGATATGGAGGGATGAGGAAGGATCAATTAATGCACAATTGTGACAAATCAATAAAATGAATTAAAAAAAAAGTCGATTTTGCCTCTCAGGTTCCCTCACTTGTGTGTAGCAGTTGCCACCTAAAATGTAGTTCAACAACAGGGCTTTAATTACTAGGTAAATTATCCAGGAAAATGAAAAGTCTTTAATGCTACAAGTGGCCAGTTATCTTATTCCAGTTACCATTTTCAGTACCAAAGGTCCCAAAGGCACATGTCCAAGATGATAGCCTTTTTGCCCCTTCAAAACTGAGATAGCTACTGCAAAGCCCAGTCTTTCTCTAGCATCTTCTCTTTGCTTCTTTTCCAGTGTTCCACACTGCTCTGCTTCTCCGAGTCTCTTTAAATTTCTTCCACAACTGTTGATACACAAGTCAGCTTTCCAATCTCTGGCTATCTTCAGGTACCAGTTCACTATTCCACCTTGCTGTGATGCCACACTCTCCACACTTACCACTTTTCTACCAATCACCATCGCTCATTGCCACCTCCCACTTACTCTTTAGGGGGCTTCCCCTGGCAGGCCACAAGGGCCTATTCTCTCAGTCTGCTATTTTCGACTCCTCCCACCTTTCCTTTCCTTTCCTTCCAATCCTTGCTCCTTCCTGAGTGAATTCTATACCACTAGGACCTCAAGGTCTTGGGGACTCTGGGTTCAGGGATCTCAGGCTGGGGAAGCCAGGCTCTATCTCCATATGGACAAGGGGTGGGGCCTGAGCACCTCTACCAGGGTTCAGTCTGGGGCGGGGCGATAAGCAGGCTCTACTGCCTTCCAGGCCCAAACCTAGTCCCAGTTGGGCCTGGAAGAGTTGAAGGTCACCCTAGCTGCCCGGGGCCGGGAGAGGCCCCCAGTACACATCTGCAGCAGTTTTGACTGTTGGAGGTGGTATGGGCCAGGCACAACCCATGCCACTGGGGTCTTGAGGTTACGGGGTCTAAGGATCTTGGACTGGGGGACCTGGCCTCCTCCCTTAGTTGGGGGGGGTGGAAGAAAGGCAGAATCCTGGGTGTTCTGGAGGTGGGAGAGGGGATTTGTAGGCCCCGCCTCCTAGATTCAGCCCTGATCCAAGCTGGGCTGGGAGCATGGGCTGAAACTCCTCGAAGGCTTTGCCCTCTGGGGAGTCCCCAGTAGGGGATAGGGTAAATCCTGAGAACCACCAGGTTCTCAGGATCTCGGGGTCTAGGGACCTCAGGGTTGGAGTTCTTGATCTTCCCAATTCTTACTCCTTCCCTTTATCTGCTTTTGGCACTTTTGGCTTCTTCTTACCTGTCTTTCTCTCAGACTCCACCCACCAGCATATTTTGACACTGATAGAATTTGTACCTGTAACACTCACAACCCTGTATCAGAGAGATGATGCCACCACCTTGCTTTCTTTGGCTTGAAGTGAATAGCTGTGCTTTTGAGGGAGAATCATTGATGTCTTCTTGGCTAATATATCTGCCTTTATGGTTGGACAGCCAACATTTTGTGGACACACAAAGCTGAAAAGTCATATGCAGTTTTCCAACTAGTAACTGAACCAGTTGGTAAGGTAATCAAAGGGGATTCATTGTATGCTCAGTGACTTTTGTTTAATTTGTCTATTTTTTATATTTTTATTACATATATATATATATTTCACATCATTGTAATCCCTGGGGATCCCCCACCACCTCCCCTCCCTGGCTGCTCCAGCTGGTTAATGTGTAAATTGTGTGATGTTGCTACTGCTTTTGTGGGCTGGAATGAATCTGATGAGTGGCTGGGCTTAAAGGCCCAACTGCTCCAGTTTGAAGGTTAGTTAAGGACTCTATTTGTTGGTTTTGTTTCCTTACACAATTTCACCAACGGTAACCCTTTCCTTCTCCATGAGGTCTTGGAGTCTATGGGCCCATCCTGTGGTCCCTGCTGGTAACTTCCAGTCATGACTCCACAGGAGTCACAGAGTTTTCTGTTCCTCCAAGTGTGGAATCTACATGAAAACTAAAATTTTAAATAACTACAACTCAGTTAAAAGGTGAAGAATAAAGAATTGGGCACAAGTGGTGGGACACGTCCTTGCCCTCATGTGTGCCAGGGCTGCCTGTCTAGGCTGGTTCTAGAGGCATTCCTAAGAAGCTGAGCTTCTGTGTCTCTGTTGCCTCGGGGAGTTTCCTGAGCTGATAGTGAACAACTGAAGTTCCAGGCTTGGGTGTGCAGTGAGACTGAGGGCTGGGTGCTAGGCTCTGGGAGACACAGAACACTGAATGCTGCCCCCTTTCCACCAGTCTGCAGAGCTATTACCACCTGCATGGTGGTATCAGGACCCCTGGAACACACAGCTGGGATGCTTCCCCACGCCTTGCCTGACTGATGTGGGACAGTGAGTCAGGCAATTGCCCTTTTCCCTGGTGCTGGGGTGACCCAGATTGCAGTAAGCTCTGGACAGGTTTGACCATGGGGAGGATGGCCCTCAGATCAGCAAGGGACATAGGGGCTGGGCGGGACTTGGGTTTGCAGGAGATATAAAAGGGGCCCCAGAGCAGCAGCCCCTCACTCCCTGCTGGCAGCACCATGGCCTTCCTCTGCCTCATCTCCTGCTTCACTCTCCTCAGGGTGTCCTCAGGTGAGTGTCATTGGTTGGGGACCATCCTCACCCTGAGGGGCAGCATAGGGGAAGCTCCTAAGACCACAGTGACTCCACATCAGGTCCACTGTGGAGCACTGAGGGGTGTCTTGAGATGAGGCCTGTGGTTGAACCCAGGGACTTTTGAACCCCTCTCTTCCCCTGACTCAGGGCAGACAGCTCACCTCACTTTGCAGCGGAGAGCAGCACTTCTGGGCTTTGAGCCTCAGGGCTGTCCCAGGTGTGGAGCAGAACCATCTGGGCCTCAGAAGTTGGAGCCCAAGAAAAGGCACATGTGTTGCCGGTGGCTCAGGAAGGGGGTGGTCAGAAGTGACACCCAAACATTCTCATGATGATCCTTTTGTAGTGTGACACTGCTAAGTGGTTAGATTCCAAACCAAAACAAATGCACAATGTCAGGTGTCTATACTCAGGATTCAACCTTTGTCACCTACCCCAGAACTGCCCTAAGTGTTTCTGTGACACACCCGGGATAAGGAGACCCTGCCCCACACTGCTCTCCTGGGGAGGAGTCTCTGTGAACCCCTGCTTGTAATTTCTGGTTCAGGTACCACAGGTTCTGCAGTGTGATAAACCCAGAGCATTGGACACTGCAGGAAAGTAGCCCCCTGACTCTATCCCCATGTCCCCTAACCCCCAGCTGTGTCCATGGGTGTCTGAGTTCAGGGTCCCTCCCAAGAACTCCTGGCTCCCCCACTCCCTGACTAGGAAGGGATCTCAGGGTTAACCCCTCTCTGATACTTCCAAGGGATTTTCCATTTTAATAGACCAGATGAGGTTGAGTCTGTGTGTGAAGACACCATGTTGTGGGAGTGCCCTGCCATGTCCTTGTGCCCTGGGCAGGAACAGGTATTGCCAGGAAATAGACCTGACTGGTAGAAGGGCTCATCTGTTTCCCTCTATTCCTGTGACCAAATCCTCACTCCTGAGAGCTGCTGAGGTTCCTGTGTCTTGACCTAACATGTGCCTCCTGCACATACCAGGGACACTCTGCGTCCTCCTCATTCTGCATAGTGTTATCTCTGTTTCTTGTCACCTTATGCCCCCTTTCTGGTAGGTACCAGAGTCACATCTTATTAAATAAATACTTGAGAAACTTCAATATTATGTAATTGGTGCTATTGAAGTTCAGGTGAATGAAGAATTTCATATAGGAACTGGTCACATGCACAGTATGGTCATCAAAAGGGGAAATTACACATGGCCTTAGGGGTCACTGTCTTGATCCCCACCTCTGTCAAGCTGTGTCTGTGAGGGTAGCAGTGCTTGCTCCCCATTTCTTGAGAACGTTATCTTGGGAGAATCAGAGGGGCTGACTTCTCCCAACAGGAAACTGGGGTCAAGGAAAACTGATTTCTCAGCCAGTGCCTGATCCCCTGGGCAGGTGGACACAGATGGAAATGCCTAGTCCTTCTGCTTCCCAGGAAGTAACTTGGAACAGGAGGCAAAGGGCTGTCTTCCAGTCTAGATGCAGGCACTCCAGGAGGAGGGAGTGTGGCTGTGGGGCTGTGCTGGCTGAGACTGCAGCCAGTTTCTGTAGACTGACTGACATAAACCCACTTCATCCTACCCCCTGTGACCCACAGGTCATAGGGAACCTGCCAGTCCTTCGGAGATGAGCATCAGCCCCAGAATCATCAATGGGAAAGATGCTAATCCTGGTGCTGCACCCTGGCATGTGACACTGCTGGTGAGGACACTGCACATGAGTGAAGTCACAATGGGGTATTGGCCCTTCAGGGGACATCCAGTACACAGATGGTATAACTGGTATCTTCTCAACATTGACACTATCCATTCCCACAGGGTCAAAGTGGAATCCCCCGCTGTGCAGGCTCCCTGATCAACCGCAATTGGGTGATCACTGCCGCCCACTGCAATTTCACGTGAGGCTCAGCAGGAACCCTGGAGACAAGGGAGGGGGGTGGTCTGTCCTTATACATCCTAAATTACCTGCTCTCTCCAGGAGAGCTTACAGGGTTGTGGTTGGACTGCATGATCTACACTCAGCTGGTAATACCCAGGAACTGAGAATTGCCCAGGTATGCCAGACCTTGCTGAGATGACCTTGGAAGCAGGTAGAGAGGAGGGAGGAGGGAGCAGGAGGAGGAGGGAAAAAAACCTTCAGAACTCAAGAGGAGACAACAGACGGGCTCAATTTTCTCTTGATCCCTTGATGTTTGTACCCAGAAACATGGGAAACCAGTGAATCATCTTCTTAACCCTTACTCCTGCTTCTCACCACAGGTCTTTAGGCACCCCATGTTCAAACTCTCTTCTCGGCCAAATGACATCGCCCTGCTGAAACTTAACTCAGGAGTTCGTTTCAACAGCAAAGTGTTTCCTATTCTCCTGCCCCAAATGTATGACCATTTCCTTCCCAGGTCCTTGTGCAAAATTATGGGCTTTGGCTCTTTTGACGTTAATGGTGAGTAACCCTGGCTTGGTGCTTCGGGAGGTGGGTGCAGAGTCAGACAGGCAGAACAACCAGGAGCACCCGTTTGGTTCCACTTGAGTTTTATGCAAATGTGAGCTAGTCTTGACTGTGTCTGCATCTGTACTACATTGTCTATGTGTCCTACATGCTATAATGCATGGGCACAATATCATGATGTCCTTGAACTTCTGGGTTCTATAGACAGAGCTCCATGAAACAACCCTGCCTCATTCAGCCCCTGCCCCTGTCCTTGCTGCCCCCATGTCTGAATGTTTGGGTTACAACTACCATTTGACCTGTCTTGATGTCTAGATTCATAGTGGGCCTAGAGCCCAGAGTCCATGCTCATTTCTCCCCAAACCCAGGGCAGCTCTGCCTGTTTTCCCAGCAGCTTGAGTCCCCTCCATGCTGGCACTGCAAGCCATGTCTTTGCAGGCCAACTAGGGAAGGGGAACGGTCTCCTGTTACCATAGCATGGGGTCTGCAGTCATAGAAAAGTCCCCATGTCTGTGGAGGAGCACTCAGCCTGGGTAGCCTCCTCACATGCACTAGTACACCCAAACCAGATCCAACCAGGCAGTCAAGCCTGTGTCATGCTCTGTGTTAGAGTGCTGGCTGCCCACAGGGAATGGAGTCAATAGGAAAGTGAGCGCTCAGCTCTTAGATCCATGCCTGCAGGGCTATGGTGTTGCTATAGGAGTTTGGGGGACAGGGTTGGCTGCTCTGGCATCTCCAATTTCCTCTGGAGGTGAAGGTCCTGATGCAGCTGGGCCTCTGTCTCCAGGCACTAGGTTCCCCAACAAGATGCAGGAGGCCACAGTGGCTATCTTGAACAACGAGAGGTGCCAGGACTACTGGAGGAATATAAGGCTCAATATCATGTTATGTGCTGGGGCCAGAGGTGTCAGCTCTTCCTTGGTATGTATTGCTCTAACTAAGCCTCTCAAGACTGCCCCATCAGCTGGAGACTGACTCCTTGTCCCAGACCCGGGTACCCTCTCCCCTGATCTGTGTCCATGGAGGCAGCACTAACAAAAACACCTGCTCTGATAGTATGTACAGGCCTGGGGTTCTATCCCAGGGTTCTGCACTCTTGGGGAGACCCCCTTGGATATTTCCAGCTGATGGAGCCACACCAGTGCAGCTGCTGCTCCCCAGCGCCAAAGCCGGTGTAAAACTGGGTGGCCACTGAAACGGTTTCTCTGCATATCTCAGGGCCCACTGAGCATTTCTGGGCAGAACATGATGGGCCCTGTCTGTCTCCAGGGTTCTGACATTCAGTCAGTCTGCAGCTGACTCTTTCTCTTGCAATAGGGTGACTCTGGTGGCTCTGTGGCCTGCCAGAAGAATGGAGCCTGGACCTTGGCGGGCATCATATCCTGCGGCCATAAAAGGTTCCCCACCAGGGTACCTTTTGTGGCAACTCGTGTTTCTGCATTCCAACCCTGGATTCAGCAGATCCTGGCATACAACTGACCCTGACCCTCCCATTGTAGAGTCCCCATCCTCAATAAAAGCCTCTGCACAGAGCCCTGACTGCTTATTGTCTGTGACCTGGACAGTTGGGCTACAGTGACCATATCTACCACCAGGGAATAGTTTCCACCCTGCATTCCAGGCTGCAGAGGCCAGCAGACCTTATTTCCCAGGGAGGAGAGGACTTTGCATCTGGGCTTCCCTGCTCAGGAGCCACCTGGGGTGGACTCCAGGACCCCCTCCTGCAGCCTCACTTCTCAGCATGGTCTCTGCTTCCTTGGGCAGCTAGTTGGTCCCAGGATATTTGAGGAAGACAGAGGTGCTCCAGGCAGACCATATAGTGCTCCTCCAAGTAGGGTGGATACTGGGACCCATAGGGCAACCCAGGAAGGATTGACCCTCCCCACCTGCTTCAGCACCTTTCTTTCCCCTGAGACCTGCACCCCCAACCAGACCCTTCCTACAGGCTCCACCCTCCCTGATCTTCCCAGTGCTATACTCTCTTCTGAGTAGCTGGGAACATATTCATTGCAGGCAATTAAGGCTGACACTTTTGTCCCTCAGGTTTTCCTGGTTCTTTTTCTTTCCATGATTTTCTTATTAGTTTCAAGGTACAATTTAGAGCATTGATAATAACCCTTCTCAATGAAATCCTGTGGTCTCCCTTTCCTACCCCCTTCTGATTTCACAACATTTTACATTTGAGCTGCTTATTTTCAAGTCCTTTATTTCAGTCTATCTTCTCACTTCCCTTCCTGTTTCCTCTTGTGTCCATAATTTAATTGTAGTGTGTCTAGCTTATGAGTATCTCATCTGCTTGTGTCTCTTCTGGCTGGTGTTCTCAGCGGTACAATGGTCCCCACAGACACCCCCTTTCAGAAGTCATGCTCTGGCTGGACCTGCCCTCCAGTTTCTAATGAGGACTATAATTTCCACTAGTGACAGACTTCAGGAAACCAGACACACAGTAAGTTTCTTAGTTTTGAAGGTGGAGAGCAGCTGTGGGGCTGTATGGTTTGGGCATGTGTGGTGAGGAGATGCTCTGTTTCCCTTTGGTTCTGCTTTTATTTGCCTTGAGTTGATCTAATTTTTGAAAGTTCAGCAGTGTCAACAGAATTAGATTTTTCTTAGTCCACAAGACCTGAGTGTATATGGGTGATAAAGACTTAGACACCCTTAGCTCCTTTTTAGTACAGGTTAGTGAAGGAGGGATTAGAACACCTTAAGCTATTTTGCAGGTGGGGAAATAGGTGTTGAGCTTACATGGCATACTACCGATATTAAACTTAACTGAATGAAATGACAAGCTAGTCACCTGACCAAATACATATTTCGTTTAATATTTTATTTTGTAATTATCATATAGCATAGGTCATGTTTGCTTGGTGGTATTGTACCCCTTTTTCCCCACCATACCTCCTCCTCCATCCCTTCTTAACCCCTCTAGGTCACTCCAACTCCTTTTGGTGCAAGCTGTTGATCTGTGTTTGGCCCACAGGACTTTCTTTTCTTTTCTTTTTGTTTTCAAACTATATTCTTATTTTTCCCTGGGTGCAGACTTTCCCTCCTGGACAGCAACAGATGAGGCTGCTCGGGTCTCCAGGAGTAGCTGAGGCAGATAATCAGGCTGAACACGTCAGGAACTTGTAGGGCAGACATGGTGGCTTCTCTGGGATCATTTCTGGTGTTTGTCACCTGTTGTTTACCCTGTCTCTTCTGGGTTTGGGACTGTAACACCCAGCCAAAAGTGGTGAGGTGTTCACTGCTGGGTAGATTTGCCCAGGTGGTTCATCAAGCTTCTCCATTCTCTCTTGTCAGGAGTTCAACCATGGGGCCACAGCCACTTATGGTGGCTTTCTTCCCCCATTGATTGGTAAAGGAGGGAACCTCTTAAAGGCTGCATTTTGCTGTGGGCCCAGGGTTTGAGTCCCCAGTACCAGAGATGATGCAGGAAGGAATCTATGAAGATAACCTCAATTGCTGACATCACCCTTCTGTCTTGTTGGTCCCCAACACCGTACTTGTCCCACCCAGGTTGTGAGTGCATCCAGGGCCATTATTACATGTTCTCCTCTGCATTGTAGCCACTACTGGAGAGAGACTGGTTTCTTCATCCCTAGTGTAGGTCTACTGAGGTTGGAGTAAACCCAAGGGGGATGCCCTCCCCATGTCCAGAGCCTGAACCCTTGCAGAAATGCTCAACCCCCACCCCCTGCCCACATGGAGGTAGAGGCCAGCTTCCCAGTGTCCCTGGACCAGGAGTCTCCGAGACCCTGAGGTCTTGGTGTTATAGGACTCACCCTTGCCCCCTAGGCTGCTGGCAAGGGTGTACTGGATGTCTTCTCCAAGGGCCTACCAGGTTCAAGAAGCCAAATAAATATTTTTAAGATGTCACTCTTAGATATTTAACACTTGTTTTTCTTTATTCCATATTTTATTGCCATTTTATTCTACAGATAACCATTTCATTTTGATATAAAAACTTCCTCAGACCTTTAAAATATCCATTCTCAATGTTTTATTTGGCGCATTTTAGTTAAGTTGTAATAGAGTTGTAATATCCCAGCTTTTAGTTTCTGTAACAGAAGACATTGCATCAGCTGTTATACTCTCCTGCCTGTGGGCCAGGCAACTTGCACATGCACACGAGCTTTATTTTGCTTTTAGGAGACAGGACATTTAGAACTTTAGTTTCCTTTCAATAAGAAATCAAAATCAACCTACAAACTTAGTCATCTAGAAAAAATGGTTCTCAGTATTTTACGAATTCTCAATGTTAAGCTTAGTATCTGTTATTTGAATCAGAGAATTGAGCCACCATTTAAACATTAAACACTAATATGTTTTGATAAAGTGCCATTGTAGCTTTCCTTTCTTGTGTCCTAGATATCAGATTAACACAGGAACATAAGGCAATCTTCCCTTCATCAGGGTTTTCTGAGAAGGGGAAATATCAGGGACAAAACTTTAGACAGAGAAAAGAAGAAAAATAAAAAATTTGAGTGCATTCACACCCAGTCTCCAGGAAGATGCCATTGGGTTGGATCATTGTACAACTGGCCAAAATGTCATCTGGGTTCCTTACATAGGAATTATAGAAGTGTGATGGGCTTTGCTGGGGCCATCCATTTATCTCTTCCTTCCTCTGAGGGAAGAGATAAATGGATGAGTCTTCTCTGGAAAATTTCTTTAGGGAGAGAGATTCAGGTGAAAGCATTACAAGCAAATTGATTTTACTCACATAAGCTGAGCTGGGACTCCTAGATAAATACCATACACCCCCTTTGGAAGTTAAACACATGGAAACATTGAAGAAGAGTGTTTACACTGCTTTACAGCTTTAAAGCATGCATGCTTCTATCTAGACTATCAAATTTTGATCTTGTTCTGATTTTCAAAAATTCTAGGCAGCAATGTCAAAATTTGAGTAGTTTTATAGACAGCTTTCCTAATGGATTTTCACACAGTGCCCTCCAGAGGCAAATGGCAAAGACAAATGTGAATCCATCTATACTCCTATTTAACCAGTAGTTATTTGACCAGTATTTTTGAAGATACTGAGGAATTATATAAATTTAATTTGTAAGTCATTTTACTAACTCCTTCATAGAAAAAAATAGTCTTCAAGTTTGCAAGTATGAGAAATGATCCTTTGACTTTAAAGAAGGTGGGGCAGAAAGTTTGAATTAAGTTTTCAAAACCATTTTTTTCTTTTTACATCATTGTTCTCCCACTACCACATAACCCAAAAATCATCATCCTGATCCCTGGTGCTCATCCCTCCTATCAATTCCCCTCTTCCATCCTCTTCCTTTGCTGTATGCTTTAGTTCTATCATCGGTTGAACATCTGTTATTTATCTTTTTCTGTCTGGATTATTTCACATAGCATGTTTCCTCCTCGCTCCACACATGTTTTCACAAAAGAGTTAAGTTTGTCTTTTCTGATTGCTGAATAATACTATATTGTATAATTATACCACAACTTTTTTATTTTCAGACATGGATTTGTCGGTTCAAATGGTAACTCTATTTGCAATAAATGGTGAGGGTCTCCACACAGCATTTCATAGTAGATGGACACTTTTGCATTCCCACCAGTAGTGTAAAAGTGTTCCTTTTTCCCACAACCTCACCAGCATTTTTCCATTTTGTTTTTGTTATTAGTTTTTCATATGGGCTAGTCTGACTAGCATAAGGTGGTATCTCATTGTTGTTTTGATTTTTGTTGTGTTGAACATGTTTTCATATGCTTGTAGTCCCGTTGTATTTTGTCTTTGGAGAGTTGTCTTTTAAGCATTTCTTTTTTTATTGAATAATTTATATATGTTTTAAATCATTTTAATCCCTGGGGGTTACCCACCACCTCCCCTCACCAGCCACTCCAGCTGGTCCCCACCCTCCTGTTGTGTACTTTCATTTGTTTGTCCATATATTAGTGAAACCATTTGGTTTCTGTCTCTTCCTTTCTAACTCGTTTATGCTAGTATGATTTCTTATAGGTACATCCATGTTTCCATAAATTCACCAAATTTGTCATTTTTACTTGATGAGTAATACTCCATTGTGTATCTATACCACATCCTTTTCATCCATTCATTTGTTTTCGGACATATGGGTTGTTTCCATGTCCTTGCAATTATAAGTAGTGCCACAATAAACATTCGAGCACAGGTGTCCCTTTGTACCCACATTGAGGTCTCCTTTGAGTAGATTCCAAGAAGAGTGAATGCTGGGTCAAATGGTAATTCTATTTTCATTAGATTGAGGGTCCTCCATACTGTTTTCCATAGTGGCTGGACCAGTTTACATTCCCACCAGCAGTGTACGAGTGTTCCTTTCTATCCGTATCCACATCAGCACTTGTTGTTGCCTGTTTTTTTGTTTTGTTTTGTTTTATGTAGGACATTCTTATTGGTGTAAGGTGGTATCTCATTATGATTTTGATTTGCATTTCTCTGAATGCTAGTGACATTGAGCAATTTTTCATGTGTCTATTGGTCATTTGTATTTCCTCTTTAGAGAAGTGTCTTTTGAGTTGTTCTCTCCACTTTTTGATTGGGTTTCTTGGTTTTTTTTTTTTTTTTTTTTTTTTTTTTTTTTTTTTTTTTTTTTTTTTTTTTTTTTTTTTTTTTTTTTTTTTTTTTTTTTTTTTTTTTTTTTTTTTTTTTTTTTTTTTTTGGTTACTTGTGTGAGTTCCTTGTGGATCTGCGTTGTTAAACCGTTATGACTCTTGTGGAAGGCAAAAACTTTTTCCCATGTGGTGGGGCTTCTTTTAGTATTTTTTTGTTTTCTCTTTTGCTGTACAGAAGCTTTTTTGTTTGATGCAATCCCATCTGTTTATGTTTTCCTTCAATTTTTTGCCTTCTGGAGCTGTTTCCAGAAAGGGATTTCTGAATTGTACTTCATGGGGGATTTTGCCCAAATTTTCCTCTATGTATGCTATGGTTTCAGGTCTGACATCTAAGTCTATATCTATTTTGAATTGATTTTGTACATGATGTGAGGGAGTTGTCTTGGTCCATTTTTTGAAGGTCTTAGTCCAATTTTCCCAGCACAATTTATTGAAGAGGCTATCTTTGTTCCAATGTAAGTTTTTCACTCTTTTGTCAAAGATTAGTTGACTATATATATGTGGTATTTCCGGGCTCTCAGTTCTGTTCCACTAGTCTGATTGTTGATTATTGTCCAGGTATCATGCTGTTTTAATTATTATGGCTTTGTAGTATAGCTTGAAGTCTGGAATAGTTAGACATCCTTTCTCTCTTTTTTGGTGACTAGGTTTTCTTGATATTTGAGGTTATTTGTTATTCCATATGAAATTTTGTAGTTTTGTTCTATCTCTTTAATGAATGTCTTTGGAAATTTTATAAGGATTGCAATTAATCTGTAGATTCCTTTTGGCAGAGTGGCCATTTTGATGATGTTTATTCTTCCAATCCATGAGCAAGGAATGTCTTTCCATTTCTTTATATCTTCTTCTATCTCTTTAATAGTGTTTTAAAGTTTTCTTTGTATAGTTCTTTCATGTGTTTTGTTAGGTTTATTCCCAGTTATTTAATTGTTTTTGGTGCAATGGTAAATGAGATGACTTTTTGAATTTCTTCTTCTTCTGCTTGACTTTTTGCGTATAGGAAGGCTACTGACTTCTGCATGTTGATTTTGTAACCAGCTACCTTACTGAACTAGTTTATTGCTTTAAGACGTTTTTCTGTGGATTTTTTTGGGTTCTCTATATAAAGAATCATATCATCTGCATATAATGATAGCTTCAGTTCCTCTTTTCCTATTTGTATACTTTTCCTATCTTTCTCTTGCCTTATTGCCCTGGCTAGAACTTCCAATACAATGTTAAAAAGTAGCGGCGAGAGAGGGCATCATTGCCTACTTCCAGATCTTAATTGGAATGATTTTAGTTTTCCCCCATTTATGGTGATGTTTGCTGTAGATTTGTCATAGATGGCTTTTATTATGTTGAGTTATGTTCCTTTGATCCACAATTTTCCAAGGGCTTTTATCATAAATGGGTGCTGGATTTTGTCAAATGTTTTCTCTGCATCTATTGTCCTTCTGAACCTCAGGGGTAGGCACTTTTGCAAAGTCCAGTCCTTTCTCCGAAGTCTTCTCTTTTCTTCTTTTCTCTCCAGTGTTCCATGCTGCTCGACTTTTTCCAAGGCTCTTCAAATTTCTTCCACAGTTGCTGATGCACAAATCATCTTTTCAAATCGCTGGCCATCTCTAGGTACCAGCATTCCATATCACCTTGCTACAATGCCATACTCTCCACACTGGCTACACTTCTGTCAGATACCATGGCTCCTTGTCACCTCCAGCTCACTCTTCCAGGGGGCCTTTGCCCAGCCTGGTCACTTAGGATACTCTTTACCTGCCTACCATTCTCTTCTCTCCCAAATGTTCTCTCTCCAAAAGTTCTCTTTCCTCCCCCAAAGGTCTCTCTCTCTCCTAGTCTCTACATCTTGCATTTTTACACCCCTGCTTCTGGTCTAACTCCATGTTCCAACAGCCACTCCTGGAAGTTTGAACTGCCACACTAAATGGGATGGAGCTAACTGCTACCGGCCAATGGGGGAGGTATATCTTATTGATGTGTGTGGTTCTAGTGTTGCTTTTCTAGAGGCCATTTTGTGGTTCTACTTTGTTTTCTTGTTATGTATATTCTATTTACTTGTCTGAGGGTTTTGATTTTGAGGCTTCTTTCAATATTTCTTGGAGTGGGGGTTTGCTGGTAGCAAATTTTTGGAGACTTTGTTTGTCTGAGAAGGTTCTAATTTTTCCTTCATACCCAAAGGATAACTTTGCAGGGTAGAGTATTCTTGGCTGAAACTTTTTGTCTTGGAGTTTTTTTTTTAATATGAGCTTCCATTCTTTTCTTGTTTGGAGTGTCTCTTCAAGGAAATCTGGGGTCAATCTAATGGGTTTTCCTTGATAGATTATCTGTTTCTTCTCTCTAGTAATTCTCATTATTTTTTCTTTATCTTGGACTCTTGGAAGTTTTACAATTATGTGTCTTGCTGTGGTTTTTCTTTCATTAAAGTATTCTGGTGTCCTTTTTTGCTTCCTGTATGTCTATTTTCATTTTGTTCTTTGAGTTTGGGGAGTTCTCTTCTATAATTTCTTTAAAAAAACCTTTCATTTCCTAAAAGACATAACAAAAATCAACATATACACATCTAATGAGGGAGCACCAAAATTCATAAACAACACCTAGTAGAACTGAAAACAAATATTGATGAGAATACATATGTGGTAGGAGATTTTAACACTCCACTCTCAACAAAAGACAGACCAACAAAACAGTAACTACACAAAGAAGCAAATGCTTTAAAGGAAGAACTAGACCAAATGAACCTAAAAGATATATACAGGACACTACTCCCCCAAGGAAAAGAATACACTTTTTTTCAAATACACATGGTTCATTCTCAAAAATTGATCATATATTAGGCCACAAGACAAACCTAAACAAATACACAAAGATTAAAATAATACCAACATTTTTCTCTGATCATGAAGTCATCAAATTATAAATCAACAATGCAAAGAAAATAAGGAGAGTAAACACTACATGGAGACTGAAAAACAGGCTTCTGGAAGATGACTGGGTAAAAGAGTAAATCAAAGAAAAATTTTAAACCTGTATGGAGGCAAACCACAATGATGACACAACATTCCAAAATGTGTGGAATGCAGCAAAAACAGTACTAAGAGGAAAGTTCATAGCAATACAGGCCCAAATAAGAAGAATTGAAACACCCCAAAGAAATACTCTAATCTCCCAATTTGAGGACTTAGGAAAAGAGCAACAAAGAAATCGAAAAACCCAGCAGAAGACAAGAAATGACAAAAATAAAAGCAGAGATTAACACAATAGAAAACAAAAGACCATCGAGAAGATTAACAAAACCAAAAGCTGGTTCTTTGAAAAATAAATAAAATTGACAAATCCCTTGCAATGCTTACAAAGTAAAGAAGAGAGAACCCTCAAATAATCAGGATCATAAATGAAAAGGATGATATTACAACAAACCCAGCAGAAATCCAAAAGATAATTAGATACTATTATGAACATCTATACAGCCACCTGGAAGAGATGGACAAATTCCTAGAATAATACAGTCATCCAAAATTGAACAAAGAAGAAAAAGAAAACTTAAACAGGTCAATCACAAGCAGTGAAATTGAGGCAGTCATCAGAACTCTCCCTAAAAACAAAAGCTCAGGTCCAGATGGTTTCACAAATGAATTTTACCAAAAATTCAAAGAGGAACTAACACTGGTACTATTAAAACACTTTCAAAAAATTGAGAAAGAAGGAAAGCTACCAAATACCTTCTATGAAGCAAACATTACACTAACTCCAAAACCAAATAAAGATAGTGAAAAGAAAGAGAACTACAGACCAATCACCCTAATGAACACATATGCAAAAATTCTAAACATAATCTTGGCAAACCGAATCCAACATTGCATAAAAAGTATCATCCATCATGACCAAGTGGGATTTATTCCAGGGACACAGGAATGGTTCAACATCTGAAAATCAATCAACATAATCCACCACATCAACAAAGAGAAAAACAAAAAACATATGATCATATCAATAGATGAGGAAAAATCATTTGATAAAGTTCAGCATCCCTTCATGATGAAAGCACTAGAAAAAAATGGTATAAAAGCAATATACCTCAACATAATAAAAGGTAGATATGACAGACCCACAGCAAATATCATCCTCAATGGGAAAAAACTGAAACCATTCCAATTAAGGTCTGGAACCAGACAAGAATGCCCACTCTCTCCACTCCTTTTCAACATAGGTCTGGAAGTCCAAGCTAGGGCAATAAGGCGAAAGAAAGACATAAAAGGAATCCAAATAGGGAACAAAGAAATAAAATTATCATTATATGCGGATGATATGATACTCTATGTAGAGAACACAGAAAAACTGACAGAAAAGCCAATTGAAATAATAAACCGATTCAGTAAGGTAACTGGATACAAAATCAACACACAATAATCAACAGCATTCATATATGCAAAAAATCAATCAGAAGAAGAAATTTAAAAATAACACCCCCATTTACCATTGCACCAAAGAAAATTAAATACTTGGGAATTAGCCTAACAAAAGACATAAAAGACCTATACAAAGAAAACTATAAATACATTCTTAAAAGAAATAGAAGATGATGTTCAAAAATGGAAAGACATTCCCTGTTCATGGATCAGAAAAATCAACATTATCAAAATGGCCATACTACCAAAGGCAATCTTCAGATTCAATGCAATTCCAATAAAGATCCCAATGACATATTTTAGAGAGATAGAAAAAAAATTACTGAAATTCATATGGAAAATAAACGACCCCAAATAGTCAAAACCATTTTGACAAAAAGAAGAGAGAATAGAGGTATTACTATTCCAGATTTCAAACTGTACTACAAAGCCATAATACTGAAAACAGCATAGTATTGGTACAAAAACAGACAAACAAACCAATGGATCAGAATCAAATACCCAGAAATAAAACCACACGCATACTATCATTTAATCTTTCACAGAGGGGCAAAAAACATACCCTGGAACAGGATAGCCTCTTCAGTAATTGGTGCTGGGAAAACTGGAACAAAACTTGTAAAAAAAATGAACCAGGACAACTCCCTGTACAAAAATTAGCTCAAAATGTATAAAGGGCCTGGAAGTGAGACCTGCAACCATAAAATACATAGAAGAGAACCTGGGCAAAGCCCTTCATGAATTTCAACTCAGAAATTCATTTGGGGAAACAACTATGGCCAGCAAAAAAATGAAGGAAAATATAAACAGTTAGGACTATATAAAACTAAAAAGTTTCTGTTCAGTAAAAGAGACAATAAACAAAACAAAAAGATACCCAACTGACTGGGAGAAAATTTTTGCCCTCCAGACAAGTGACAAGGGTCTGATAACAAAGATCCACAAAGAGCTCCTACAGCTCAACAAAAACAAAGCAAAAAACCCAATCAAAAAATGGGGAGAAGAACTAAAAAGACACTTCACCAAAGAGGAGACACAGATGGCTAATAGACATATGAAAAAATGTTCCACCTCACTAATAATTAGGGAAATGCAAATTAAAACCACACTGAGATACCATCTTACACCTGTAAGAATGGCCCACATAAATAAAACAGACAACAAATGTTGGCGCGGATGTGGAGAAAAAGGAACTCTCTTACACTGCTGGTGGGAGTGCAAACTGGTCCAGCCA
>PVHY01025549.1:0-18285 GCA_004024945.1 Uropsilus gracilis
TCCCCAGGCTCAAGGTCACGTCCTCAGGCTCACCTGACGGCGGGCAGTCTCCCTCCCGCCAAGGCCCAGTCACCCTGGACTCCCCAAGGCCCAGCCCCGGCAGCACTTATGCTGGACCCATCTCAGGGGTGCTGGCCGGCCAGCTGAGGGTGCAGGGTCTTGGCGCCCTGAGACAGCGAGCACAGGGAGACACCAGGCGTGGTGTTCCAGGGCTGGCGGGGGGCCTTCGGGAAATATCCCTGCAGAGGGGCACTTCCGGTCACATGCACAGCCCAGCAGAGGGTGAGAGAGGGGTGGCAGTGGCACACAGGCCTCGTCGCCGGGCGTCTCGGTTCTCTGTCTGCTGGAAGACGGGGTCCTGCAGACAACGGTGGCCCTTGGAGGCCTAGCAGGTGTGAGTTCTCCTTAGCGGGCAGTGGGGAGCCATGGCAGGTTCTAGAGGAAGAGTGTGTCATTGTCTGACACCTGAGGCTGGGATGCTCCGTGGGGGGGGGGTGACTGCTGGGATGATTCACGTTCCTGCCATCCACCTGCTGTGAAGCCAGCGCCTCAAGGCTTCTACCACCCAGTCCTGCACCAGGGTGGACACTGACCCTCTGGACTCAGCAATGGGGTCAAGTCCTGACCAGATCAATTTCTAGAATATAGGCCCATCGCTGTCTCTAGAAACCCGCTGCGGTACTGACCATCAGGACAGGAAACCCACCTTCCAGCCCTGATGAAGTTAATGGGGGACTCCTGGCCCCGAGGCGGTGGCCGTTGGACAAGGAGTCCGTACTGACCAGTACCGGTCAGTGACCAGGGAGAGCTGCAGTGGCCCCTGCCATAGATGTGCCAGCATGGGAGCGGGAGTCAGCCCCTGGAGACAGGCCAATGAAGGGCTATTCAGGGGGCTGATGGGGGGCAGGGGACCCCCGACGACAAGGGCAGGTTGGGCAGAGACAGGGGGAGACTGCGAGGGGGCTGGAGTCCTGGTGGCTCCGGCCATTCACACCAAGCGCCACCGGCTCACGCCTGGGGCCCCGCTCACGCCTGGGGCTCCAGCACACACGTCAACGTTTGGAGATCAGCCTCAGCCCAGGCTCGACAGGCAGTGAACCGCGGCCCCCGTGGGTCAGGTGACCTGCAGGGAGTCTCACGGCAAGCAGAGTTGGGACTTGAACCCAGGCCAGCTGGCCTCTCTCTGGTTCAGTGAGCTGTCCTACTAATGGGGGTTCCGGATGCCAGGGCCCCCCCCCCAGCCCCGGCCCTGACAGGCACAGGTTTACTGTGACTCCGGATGCACAGGACTCGTGGGAAGCACAAGTCAAAAGGTCCAAGTTCTGGCTCCCAGATACCTCTTCCACTGGGACAAGTCACATGACCTCTCCAGGACTTAGTTTCCCCACTTGACCTCACTCGTAGCATTGCACGGTATCTTAAGTCATCCACCCTGAAAAGGTGACCTTGACCTTCCAGTTACAGAGCCTGGGCATTAGCGGAAATGTGGACGTCAGCAGTTGCCCGAAGAGAGGCATGAGGAGCAGGTATGGGGTCAGCAGGCGTCCAGCCTGGCTGTGGATGGGCTTGTGCAGGATGTCAGTCCCCCTGGCATCGTCACAGTTTGGTGATGAATTAGAATCAAGGCGTATCCCCATGGATACACGGGCCCTGAGAGATGGTAAGTCAACGGCAGCCCAGAGAGGGCCAGCGACTTAGCTGAGGTCACACAGTATTCAAGCATCAGCAGGAGATGGACAACCACCCAGGTGTCTTGCAGCCCAGCGCTCTTCCCCATGTACCTCTGGCCTGGAGCTGACACCACCAGACCCGGCACCTGGATGCCAAACCAGGCACCGGGCACTCACATTTCCGGTCAGTTTAGCACCTGCCATGGGCTACAGGGGAGTCAGGGTCAGGCTGAAGAAGCCGAGGGGGTCACTCCCATGGGCAGAGCCTCACCCTCACCCAGCCAGACCTGGCAGGGCACAGGGAGGGGCAGGGAGCCAGGCTGGGTCAGGGGCGGGAGGGCCAGACAGCACAGCCTCTTCCCGTGCCAGTGTGGCCCCCGGATGGGCAGCGGCCATCACCTGGAACTGACGCACGCCTCACCCCAGGCCCGCCGACCGCCCGCAGAACCTGAGCTTCAGCGCGCACAGGAGGTCCAGACACGCGGAGCTTCACTGGCCACCTGGACCTGCTGCTTCCAGAGAGGCAGCCGGGACCGGAGCGGCGCGACGGGCCAGCACCCCGGGGCCAGGTCCCCAGCACCGTCCTCACCTGCCCCCCCAGCCCCCACCTACCTCAGTCTCCCGCAGCCTGGCCTCCAGGGCGGCCCGGGGCCCCTGGGTGTTGTCGTTGAGCTGCAGCCGCTCCTGCACGGCCTTCATCCACTCGTGGGCCTCCTCCACGCTCCTGTCGAAGTCCTCCTGGGGCTGCTGCGTCATGGCACCTGCGGAGGCTGAGGGAGGACGCACGTGAGCAGCGAGAGTGGGGACGCAGGCGCGGGGGAGGGGGCAGGGCGGGACAGGGGCTCCCCCACCTGGATGTGGGCCTGGCTGCTGACCAAACAGCCGAAGGATGGGGCGCAGGGAAGGACAGGCTCAGGCTCCCCTGGCCTGCCCTGCTGGCCAGGGCAGAGGGGGACAACATGCGCCCTGTCCACTGCCCTGCTCCCCACCTCCGTACCCGAGACTGGAGGCCCCTCTTCCGGTTCCCCCGAAGGAAGAGCCTGAAACACGCACAGTCTGGCTGTCTGTGGCCGCCTGCGAAGCTTGAGCTGAAGGTCTCCGCTCAGCAGCGCGACGTGGGCACCCATCCAGAGCTGAACCAAGGCCAGCCCTGCCCCGCCCCGCGCTGTCCAGAGTCCTGCCCTATTTCTTCACCCGTCGGGCCCACGGCAGTCGGCACTGACCTGCTGGTACCCCAAGGTGGGTGCCAACACTGGTCCCCTGCACCCCAATCCAATGACCCACGCTTGAGACGTCACCCACTTGCCACACCCGCTGTGGGTGCTGCCGGCTCGCCCCCTCCCCGACCCGACCTTCCGCCCAGGCGGCCGAGTCCCAGCCACCAGCCTTCTCTGTCGCAGTGCCCAGCACCGCTGGTAACGCGTCACCCACTTGTGATTAGTTCTGTGGATCTGCATCTTAGGCGAAGGACCTTGCCCGACCAGAGCCCTGCCCGCAGCCATGCCCTGCCGGGGAGGTCCCCCGCGGAGGCAGCTGGAAGAACCCAGCACCGGACAGAGCCTCACGCCCCCCAGGCTGGCCACAGCGGCGGAGACAAAGGCCACCAGAAGCCAAAGCAAAAGCAACCGGAGTGTCCGTTCTGGGGAGGAGCCAAGCCCAGTGGGAGCACGTGCCCAGGAAAGGACCCATCAGCAAACAGCAGCTTCCCCCACTGCCAGGGAGGGTCCCCCGGGGGGAGCCGCAGCAGCACTCAGAATTGAGACAGATCGGACCGGGCATGGTGGCGCATGCCTGTAAGCGGCAGCCTTGGAAGCTGAGGCCAGGGCCAGGGATCGCGGTTCAAGTTCCACCAGAGGCACAGAGCGAGATCTAGTTCCAAAAGAATATAGCTGGGTGTGGTAGTGCACGCCTGTAATCCCAGCTACCTGGGCAGCTGAGGCTGGGGATGACTTGAGTCTGTGGTACCACAGGCAACGAGAGCCTGCGGTTCCACGGGCAAAAACAGCGAGACGTGGTCTCAAAAAGAAAAAAAAGAATTGAGACAGATCGTAGAGTGACCGGAGGGTAGTCACAGTCACCACAGTCACATTCCGGGACAAATTAGCCCAAACAAGGACTGCTAGTGGGCAAGGCGGGACAGTCCTGGCCCTCAGGGCAGGAGACCTGACCCGGAGCCCCTGGGGAAGCAGGACCATCTGTGGCTGGTGGAACCGAGGCTGCAAGCTGCTCTTCCCATTGGCTGCCTCTTCAGTGCCCGGTGAGCCCGGGCATGTGCTGCTTTCAAATAAAACCAGCAGCAGCTTCTTCCCAGCGACCGGCTTGTTTACTGGCCCGGCTGTCCGTCATCAGTTAGCTCTCCACAGCGGGGGGGTGGACACGCAGGCGCCCTGGCTGGGCCCTGGGCTGGGCGGGCCCACACCCCTGTGGAGGGAGGGGCACAGGCAGGGAACCCTGGGCCTGTGGTGAGGGTATGGGGGGGGGGTGCTGCTGTGGGGGAGGGGAAGCGGGTACCCTGGGCCTGCAAACCGGGTTCCCAGCTCAGGCTGCCAGGGAGTTGTTTTCCTTCAGAGCTGTTTTGATGTTTCCCAAGGACTTAATGCTCCCTGCAGCCCCTCCCTGGCTCTGAATGCTCAGTTTGAAAAGCGCAGGGAATGCGCAGGCGGTTAAATTGGTTCGTTGTGACTTTAATCTCCCTGCTAGTGTGTGACTTGGGTGCCTGCCAGAGGCCCCGCTTTTATTTTTATAAAGCGAGATGGGAGGGCAGAAACCAGTCTCCCAGAGTCTCAGATGACACCACAGCCTGGGAGTGCCCGTCCGTCCCAGAGGCAGGGAGGTTTCAGACGAGCCTTCCCGGGATGCTCTGGGCACCTGAGGCCTGGAGACCCCACGTGGAACACCAGTGTGGGAGCGGAGCGGAGGGCTGGCCTGCCTGGGAGCCCAAACTAATCACAGGCTTCCGGGGTTCTGGACACAGGGTTCTTCCCCATCCCTGCTCAAGCAACTTTGTTTCCATCCGCTGGAACACGGGAGCCCAGCACACGCTCCCAGCTGGACATGAGGACTGGACCGCAGCATTCAGTGAGCCGGCCGTCCTGCTCCCAGAGAGGCTCTAGCTAACATAGGGTGCAGGGGGAGGGGCTGCGAGCCAGGGGTGGGGAGGGGATACCGAGGCCTGTGGCTTCCCCTGGGAGTCCTGCCTGCAACGAGGGCTCTAAATGCCAATAAGCTGCGAAGATGACAAGGTGGCCGTCATGTTAACACGTGGCCATCAAGACTCTGGGTCAATCTCGAGCTGCCCGTACGCACTCACGTCCCCCGAGCACGTTTTCTCTGAGCTCCGACAAGGGCACGGGCCTCTACGCCATCTGAAGTGACGATGGGCACACGCGACATTTGGGATGTGTCACCAGGCGATGCCCCGGGGAAGCGACAGGGTGCAGCTCCCACCTCAAGCCCATGGCTCTCAGCACCCATGGCCGCCTGTCCATCCCTGGACCCCTGGTAGGGGGGGTCCTGTTTCACTGCCCAGGCTAAAAGTTTTCGGTTAAGCTGAGAGGACCTCGGGGTGAGCAGCCATGTTAAAGTGCGTGTATGCAGCCAGTTTTTTTGATTTTTAAAAAAGAAAGCGAGCCGGGCATGGTGGCCCGTGCCTGTAAGCACAGCCTAGAGCGTGGCTGAGACTAGGAATCGCTTGAGACCCTCTTGGGGCAACATATTGAGACCTAGTCCCAAAAAACTAGCTGGGCATGGTGGCGCGCTCCTGTAAGCCCAGCTACCTGGGAGGCTGAGGCTGGGGATCGCTTGAGTCCATGGTACCCCGGGCAACGTGAGCCTGCGGTTCCCCAGGGAAAATAACAAGACCTAGTCTCAAAACAAACAAACAAACAAATAAATATAAAAAAGACGTAAACAGTTCAGTTAAGAAGCAAAGTAGCAGATGAATTAACACCTAGATCCGATCAGCAAGTGAACCTCCCCCCAAGCTGGGACACGCCCCAACAACGTGGTCCCCATGACCCCAGGTTATCAGGTCTGTTTCCGCAGGACCCCTGAGGGGGGACGAGCGGGTCCCTGGCTCAGGCGACATGTTGGTACCTCTCAGCACCCCTGGCTCATGAGGCTCCGTGTCCAGTAAGGGGGCTGCTGCAAGCTTGGAGAGCGGGGAAACAGCAGCCACGGGCCACGGAGCGTGCAGTGCCACCGCCCCCAGCAGACGGCCTGGGGGGACCTGGGCCCTGCAGGCTGAGTGCCCCAGGGGAGGCTTCCGCATGCTGCGGGTGGCGAGGGCGGAGCCTCAGAACGTGGACTGGCAGCAGGAGGAGCTGAGCTACCCCTGCAGCGGGTGCCAGGGCCAGCTTCAGGGCCACGTCCAGCCAGGGCTGGCCCGTGGGGGCCACAGGGAGACAGTGGGGTTCGGGTGGGAGTGACATGGCTTCAGCCAGGTCGCCCTGCTCAGCGGGGGTAGGGGGCAGAGGCTGGGTCAGTGCGCAGCCGCAGGAGGTGCAGGGTGACCAGGGAGGCCGTGGAACAAGTTGACCGTGCACAGCTCTCCGGAGGACGGGGAGACCGCCTGGTGGAAACGGACATGGCATTTAACCGTGGAACCGTGGACAGACGGTGCTCGTGCCAGACGGTGCTCGTGCCAGGCGGTGCTGGGAAAACTGCCCCCGGGCTTTTCCCGTTTGTTTGGATTTTCCAGGTGTTTCTATGCCCGGGGTCCCTTCTCGGGACGCAGCGCTGGGGGTGCTGGAGGCAGCGGGAACACCGGGCCCCCAGGAGCGAGCCAGGGCTGGGCCTGAGGACGCTGCCCCTCTGGCCCAGGCTGGCGGGGGAGACAGTTAGAAAGGAAATGGCCCCAGCTTGCAGCATCCCGGGCAGTTATCAGAAGCAGCAGCCGGAAGAGGATTGATTGTTTTCCTTAGCAACAGACAAGCCGGGTCGGGGAGGGCCCGCTACGCGAGACAGGATTCGGCCCAGGTTCAGAGGCAGCTGGGGTCCTCGCCACCAGCCGGGGACGGCAGGTGCCGCAAGGCCAGGATGGCCGTGAGGGGTGCTTCAGGGGAGGCCGAGAAGCCTCCCAACTCGGAGCTCCAGGCCAGAGCCACCGCCTCAGCAAGGGGAACATTAACTAGGGCCAGAGGGAGACTCGGGACAGACGTGCTGAGGAGCTGGGGGGCGGGAAGTGCGGGAGAGTGTGCGTCAGGCCAGATGTAAGTGGGAGCCGCTGAGGCCTGCAGGGCACACTTGGCACTCGCTGGCGTCACCCCTCCTGCCCCTGGCATCTGCGCCGGGAGGCAGGGCTTGCAGGGAACCTCAGCCCAGCTTCCTTCCTCCCCTCCGAGACACCCCCTTCTACCGTGGCCGTGGCCGTGGCCGTGGTCATGGCCGTGGCTGTGGCCATGGCAGAGCAGGTGCCCCGAGGAACAGAACCCCTCCCCAAGGAACAGAACAGACCAAGCAAAGAGGGGCAGAGTCAACTCTGCAGAGCAACCCCGGCCTGGCTGACGTCTTCCATGATCCTTACAAAGATGGAAGCCACGTCTGCCAGAAGCCCGTGGCTCCGGGATCAGCAGGGCCAGCTGCTGGCCTCCCGCACGAGTCTGACGCGGAGATAAACAGCTAACGGCTCTGGGCTCATTCATCCCCAAGGCCAGCCAGACACTCACCACCACGCCGATGGCCTGATTCCAAGGCCTGCACTCCAGGCTGTGCCCTGGAAGCTGTCGCCAAGAGCCGCCCACCCGGCACAGGGAGCCAGGGCAGCAGGCACCCTCCAGGGGTAGCTGTGGACGAGCCTCCAGTTGTAGGACGGGGACTCTCGGGCACACATCTGGGCCAGAGTTCAGAGCCTGGAGTGGCAGGCAATAAGCAGGCTGCCGTGGCCAGGCAGACCCGGGCATACCGTTCCTAGCCACGCGGCCGGGGCTGACCCAGCTGCCCACGAGCCTAGGCACCAGGAGGCCCAGCTCTGGAGGCAGGTCCTACCAGCAGCAACAGCCAGCGTGCCCGCCCCCACCCCCGGCTGGAGACCCCAACACAGGGACCCAGATCCCCAGTGCACGCTCCGCCGTGACGCCCAACGGCCCCGTGACTCATTCCTTCCTGCCACACAGTTCCCAGCCCTGCTCCTGCCCGCGGTCTCGCACATGCAGAGGGGATTTCACGAGCTGAGCGGCATCTGGTTTTCATTCCGGCGCTTGTTCCAAGTGGATTCTGGGAACCCTCCGTGTGCAAAGGCTGAGGCCCAGGTCACGGGAGGCTGGGTGGGGCTGCCCTCTCCTCCCGGGCAGCCGCGGAGGGTGGCTCTACCAGGGCCCCCCGCTGGCCCTGACCCTGGACTGGGCTCTGCAGAGTCCTGTCTGGTCACACGACACGTCCCCCAAGCAGGGCCGCTGGGAGTAGCCACCAGGCTCTGTCCCACGTCCAGGTCACCCCAACACAGACAGGGAAGGGACAGTGACGTCACAGACAGGGACGTCACAGACTGTGACGTCACAGGCCAGCTGGTCAGCGGTAATGATGGAACCCTGCTTAGCGGGGATGGTGAGGTCCCCTTTCCAGCTCCAGCCACAAAGGGGGCGGGCCAGGCTGCTTCCACAGCCAGGGCTCTGGGGTAACACCGACCCTCTGCCGAGCCTGACAAATGGCACCAGCCAGGTGCTCCGCCCGCCTCCGGCCCAGACGCATCCACAAAGCAGCACCTGTGGTCACTCCAGCATGAGCTGAGTCCAAGGGCTTCGCCCAGAGGCGCAGACTGGGGGGTGCCAAGGTTTCTAGCCGGGAAGCACCAGCCTTGCCCAAGCACGGCAAGGTGGCGACGCAAGAGGGGAGGGCTGCGAGGTGGGAGAGTGGGCAGCCGGCCAGACTGAGGGAGGGTGGGGAGGGGGTTGGGCAGGGGACCCCAGCAGGCGGGGCCTATGTCCCCACAGCCTGAGTGTGATTGGCTCAGGCCGCTGGAGGGCAGCCAGGGATAGACCAGAAGGCTGGGCTCCTGGTGGGCTCTGCGGGGGTCACTCTGGCCAGAGTCCAGCCCAGTGCTGGCGGCTGCAGGGGGACTGGCCAGAGGCTGGGGCACCGTGACTGGCACAAGTCTGGGTAAGAGGGTGTAGGGCAGGGCGCCAGGGGGCCCACGGGCCAGGCTGGGACACTGGGGGTGTTGCCAACCCCGGGCAAGGCACCGGGCAGGCCAGTGACAGCGCCAGGCGTGTCTCTGGTTTCTCCCTGCAGCCAGGCCAATCCCTTGCCTGGCAGCGGGCACCACCCTCACTCCCACGTACTCTGCAGATGAAATCTCTGCTGCCCGGGCTGGGGTAGAGCTCCCTGCCACTGTGCCTGGAGGGCCCCCAGGCTGTGCTCCAGGCCCCAAAGCTCAGCCCTGGAAAGCTCTGGCCTGATGGGGGAGCCCCCAGGAGATGGGACCCCTTGTCCCCGCATCTTCGGCAGCGCCCCACTCCAGGCTGTGTGACAGCAAGGCGGTGACAGGTGTCCCCATGCCTGTCCCTGGAGCCCCGCCCCCAGGGCTGCGCCGGTCCTGTTCAGGGGCACAGGCCAGGCTCCCAGGGGCCCCTACTCCCCAGGAGGGAGTGTGCCAGTGGGGGAGCATCATTCCCACCCACCCCAGTGCCCCCTCCCCGGACTGTCTGCCCTGCGCCCAGGGACCCACCACACCTGCCCTGTCAACCACAGGGACCCGCCACGCCTGCCCGCCCACCCTGGGCTTCGCGCTGGAGAAACACGTGGCCAAACGTACCAGCCATGTGCGCCCGCTTGCCGGCGAGGACCGTGGAGCGAGGCTCCAGCAGTCGCCTTCCCCGCCAAGCGACGCCTCCACATGCAGGGTCTGTCGGTTTGTATTGTTTTTATTAAACTCTAACGCTTCTCACAGAACCGGAGTCTCCAGAGAAACCCTGCTCAGACCCGGTGTGAGAAGCCCCCGGCCCCGAGGACGCAGCCAGCAGGAGCCCCAGGATCGCAGGGAGGTGGCGCCCTCCTGCTCAGGCCCCCCACGACCCTGCACCCCACGGCCCTGTACCCCACGACCCTGCACCCCACAACCCTGCACCCCACGATCCTGCACCCCACGGTCCTGCACCCCACGACCCTGCACCCCACAGCCCACGTTTCTAGAAGCTCGGCAACCGGTGCTGCCTCCCAGGCTAGCTCCACCTGGTCAGTCCTTCCCCAGCCCCTCCCTCCTCCTTGCCTTCAGAGAGCTGGCTCCAGGCTGCTGGGGAGATGAGGGGGGTCCCTCTCCAGCTCCCTCCCCCTGAAGGAGCCCAGCGCTTCCTGAGGCCCCCAGAGGGCCTGTCCTCACTCACTGCAGTTCCCTAAACCCCTTACAGGGCTTCGACTTTGTTCCCCCAACACCCTGGGGATAAAACCCAGCTCATCCCACAGAAGACTGGGGCTTAGGAGCATGAAGGTCAGTAACCAGTGCAGCTTGCCCCCCCCCCCGCTCCCCCCCACACCCCCCTGCATGCTCGCAGCTCGCGGGCACACACACCAGCTCATTTCTTAGGGCTCGATTTGTGGGTACAAACAGGGACGCTGACCCCGGGCAAAGGGAGGGTCATCCACTGACTGATTAATTAGAGATGGGGCCGTCTTTGTCTTTCACAGCTTTCTGGGGGGACGTATGATCGGCAGACAATAAATGTGTGTGACCTGTACCATTTGATGGGCGTTGACTTCCACACCCAGAAAATCACCGCCCCAGTCAAAACAAAGGCCATCCTTACTGGAGACTCATCCTCCTTCCTTTCTGGGCCGCTGCGAGTCCACGGGGTGTGTAGACACGTGAGCTCCGCGCGCTGATGGATGGTTTCTGGCTCCTATGTGCCATTGCGTGTGGGCATGTGTTTTCTGTTCTCCTGCTTAATTACCCAGGTCACCCTGCCAGGCCTAGGCGAGGGCTATGTTTACACTTCTAAAACCCTGCCAAGCCCTCTCCAAAGTGGCCACACCCCCGTGAGCTCCACCCAGCAAGGTGTGAGCTCCGGTTCTGCTTCCTCCTGGGGTCAGACCTTCTTCCTTCCGTGCCTCCCATGGGTGGGCAGTGATGTCTCCCTGCCTGTCAGCGGCCGGTGCTGAGCCCCTCAGAACACCCTCCGGGCATGTGCTGGGCTCTTCCCAGGCACCTCCTACTTGCAGGCAGTGGTTGCGCTGGGCGCCAGGCCCTTGGCTGAAAGCTGAATGGGTGAGGAGCCAGGAGCTGGGTGCCTGGGAGGGCCGGCGAGCAGGTCCCTCCCTGCCCTCAGCGGCCTCTTTGAGCAGGCGATTCCCCGAGCCGAGAGGAGAGTGTGTAAAGTCAGATGGATGACGGAGTCCCCCATGTGTGCCAGGGTGCCTGGGCACCTCACCAGCCATCCCAGGGGCCCAGTCCATTCTCCTGCAGGTGCCAGGCAGGCTGGGAGGCCCTTGAGCCTGTGTGGTGGCCACAGGGCTTCTTCCTTCCTGTTCAAAATCAACAACTTCCGGGTCAGCGGGCAGCCCCCCCAGAGTTCCCTGTGGCACTCACGGGAGAGGGGATGACACCCCAGCCTGGCCCTGCCTGTGTGGCTGCCGCTGTCTTGGTCACAGTGCCAGGATGGACAGGGATATGGCAGGGACACAGATACTGGGGAACCGTGAGTGGGCATAGCTGTGGGCACTGGCATCTGGGAGCAAGGAGGCCACTTGTGACCACTCAGCCTCTCTCTGGCCTCCGAGTCCTCAAGAGACACAGGTTGTGGGTCTGGGGAAACTTGAGGGAGACAGCGCTGGAGGGGAGGGCGGATATGTGACCCCCTCAACCAGGCCCTTCCTTTGGGGTGCAGAGTGGGGGCGGAGTGGACCCTCCAATGGAATCAGGGAACAGGGGTGCTGATGCAGCTCTGCCACCAACCAGCTCCCAAACCCTTGTGGGAAAGTGGGAGCAGCCGCTCCAGCCAGCCTGGCAGCCCTCCATGGGGTGCACGCCCCACGGGTGGAAGGGGCTCACCTGACCCCAGGCCTTTCCCCTCCCGGCTCTCAGGGGAAATCCATGCTGGCCCTGCTCTGCACAGATGTGAACAAGCGCAATAACATCGCTGTTCTGGACGCTCACAGCTCATTGTCCTTTGTTCCCATGGACAACATGGATGGCCGGGGGCGGTCATCACCAGCTGTGGGGAGGACGCAGCCCGCCAGAGCAAAGGCCACCCTGGTCCAAACAGCACGTCCAACGTCACGTGCTTCAGAGACAAGTATCCCACGAGGCTGGTGCCCTACCGCCCCAGAGACCTCACGTGACTTTCCCCGAAGCTGGCAGCGCCCAGTGGAAACTCCCCTGAACCCCGCAGCTTACCGGTTCCAAGTCGTCAGCACCTGCCCCATCGGTGAGAGAGGGCTGAATGAGGGGTGAGTGATGGGTGGCAGGGAAGAGCTGTGGGGAGTCCTCCCCGTGGCACAGTGATCCAGCTCAGCCCCTGCCTGGGGCAGGTGTTCCCACTTGGCCAATGTGATTCCACTGACACAGCTGGGCTTTGCCACCCGCCCCCTCGTGTCCACAGCCCTGGGGACCCAGCACCCACCAGCCTCCCACTGCTCATGGCTGTGCCCGGTTAATCTGTCTGCCCACTGGCCAGGGGCCCTCGAGGGCAGGGGCAGGTCTGTACACCAGGCCAGAAGCATAGCAGGCCTGAAGGTCGGCAGAACCACCAGCCAGCAGAGCCCAGCACCAGCATTCCTGGAAGGCCAGGACTGGCTCCCATAGAACCAGGCCAGGGGAGGGAGTGGCAGCAAGTGACCCCAGATCTGTTGTGGCTTTAGATCTCAGGCGACAGGACCAGACCTCGGGAGTGATGAGGTCCCCAGCAGCCAATGACAGGTTCTCGGGAATCTCCCCGAGTCTCGACATGCCACAACTCACAGGAATCCTCTTATCTTGTGCCATTATAGAGCTGGGGAGGCTCTGTCAAGGGAAAAGTTGCAGGCGGAGCTGGCTACACCTGAGAGCAGAGCTGCTGCCAGTACTCAACACGCTACAAAAACACATGCTGTGTCCAGAGGAAATGAAGAAACAATTAGCTGCCCTATTTACAGATAATTCATGTTCAATAACAGCGCCGGGAACATAGTCTGGTCAACAAACAGTGCTGCGTGTTCACGAGTGAAAGGCTGAGGTGGGCCGCCCGCCTCTCGCCACATGCAAAAATTAGTCAAAAGAGGTCAAAGATCAAATTGTAAAAACCGAAACTAGGAACTGAGAAGAAAGTCCCTTCCTGACCTTGGGTCAAGGGGTGATGTCCTAGATAAGAGCAGGAAAAGTAGACAATTTGGACTTCATCAAAATGACAACGTCTCGTTGTGTCACAGCCTTTTGGACGATTAAGCGTACAATATTGTGTTGCAAAGGTGAGGGGAAAGTTAACGGGTCCTCCACGACATGGGAGAAAATCTTTGCAGGTCACGTACCTGCTAAACGACAGCTACAAAGACAAAGTGGGCAAGAGATCTGAGTAGAGAGTTCTTCGATGAGCTACATCCACATAGCCAATAAGCGTAGGGGAAGATGCACCATATCATTATCTGTTAGGGAAATGCAAACTATACCCGAAATGAGATCCCACTTTACCCTGTCAGGATGATGACCATCAAAGAGGCAGGAACAAAGTATTGGCGGCGGTGTGGAGAAGTCAGAACGCTTGTGCACGATTCTTCGGAACTAAAATGGTGTCACCACTTTGGAAATCATTTGACAACCATCAAATCTCAGCAATTCTGCCCCAAGATCTACCCCCAAGAGAAATGAGACTATATGTCTGCACAAAATCTGTGGTGGGGAAAGTGGAAACCCAAACGTACACCCACTGGTGAATGGAGAAATAAAGTCTGTTAGGTCTTTACCCGACGATATTACAGTCATGTGCCCTAAGCAACACTTCGGTAAACCACAGGCCTGTATGTGGCAGTAGTCCCAATAGGCCACCTCATGTAGAGCCTGTGTCGTAGGCTTCTGCATCTAGGCCGTGAATTACATTCTGTGATGTTTGCACAATGAGAAAGTTGCTCAACAACCTCTCTCAGGACAGAGCCCTGTCCTTGAGCGATGGACAACTATATCCAGCAGTGACGTGAACTTGTGATAGCTGACACGGCCTGGAGGAATCTTGAAAACATGATGCTAAATGAGAGAAGGCGATCACACAGGACCCATGTTGTGTGACCCCACTTACATGGAATGTGTCAACCAGCATATCTACAGTGACAGAGAGCAGGTGAGTGGTGGCTGGGGGCAGGAGACCTCAAGGCTTATGCAGCGCTTATCTTGGGAGTCATAAAACTGTTCCAGAATGCCTGCGGCTGCGAGAATGCTGAACATACCTAACACACCACCTTGCACACGTCACATGGGTCAATTTTGAGTTTCTGAGAATTATATCTCAAAATGGCTGCTATTTATTTATTTATTTATTTATTTATTTATTTATTTATTTATTTATTCATAAAATCTTTCTGGGAATTATATCTCAAAATGGCCGCTATTTATTTATTTTTAAAATTATCTTAACTTTAAAGCCTGTGGTCCAAGCGCTGGGAGGCAAGAGGCCTGGGATCGCTTGAGTTCATGGGTTCATGACTACCTCAGGTAACACAACAAGACCTAGTCTCAAAAGAAGCAGCTGGGCATGGTGGCGTGCACCTGTAATCCCAGGTACTTAGGAGGCTGAGGCTGGGGATCACTTGAGTCAGCATGATTGGGACTACCCCAGGCAACATAGCAAGGCCTAGTCTCAAAAAAAAAAAAAAAAAAGAAAGAAAGAAAGACATCATCTTAAGGAACACTTTTACACTGCTGGTGGGAATGAATGCAAACTGGTCCAGTCACTATAGAAGGCGTGCAGAGGTCCCTTAAACTACCAAAAATGGAATTACCATTCAGCAATTACACCTCTGGGAATCTGTCCAAAGTTTACAAAAACTCGAATTCAAAAGGACCTGGACTCGGATGTTTATTGCAGCACTATTTACAGTAATAGTAATTTGGAAGCTACCCAAATACTCCAAAACAGACGAATGGGTCAGAAAGCTGTGGTCTGTGTACACATGGAATATTATTCATCAATCAAAAAAGACAAACTTATGTCATTTGTATCAGCTTGGATGGAGCTAGAGGGAAATAAGCCAGAAAGAAAAAGGGAAATGCTGGATGGTCGCATTTATAGGCGGGATAGAGGAAAACAAACAAACAAATGGGCAAGAACTGCCAATAGAACTGAAGCATAGAGCAAGAGAGGGGGAAGAGGGGAAAAATGGGGGAAGAGATTAAGATGGTTCAGGGGTATTAAAGTGGTGGGAAAACCTCAGGGTATTATTATGTAAAAAATACATATATATGTACAATCAACTTTTTAAAAATTATGTAAAAAAAGAAGCCATCCTAAAATGAAGTGGACCATTCAGACCCCTTTACCCACCTTGTGCTGAGTTTCCTTAAAAATACAACCAGCAGCTGGGCACAGTGGCGCGTGCCTTGAAGCACAGCCTAGAGTGTGGCTGAGACTAGGAATCGCTTGAGTCCGAGGGTTCGAGACCCACCTGGGGCAACATAGCAAGACCTAGTCTCAAAAAATAGTCAGGCATGGTGGTGCGTGCCTGTAATCCCAGCTACCTGGGAAGCTGAGGCTGGGAGTTGCTTGAGTCTGTGGTACCCCAGGCAAAGTGAGCCTGCAGTTCCACGGGCAAAACAGAGAGACCTTGTCTAAAAAAAAAAAAAAAACAGCAGGAGACTGCCAAGCCCGAGGTGATGATTCATTCCTCACCCAGGCAGGCTATCCCTTTGCCACATAGGACATAGGCCAGGCTAAAAGAAGTATGTGTGTGTGTCAGGCCTAGTGTAGCTGCCATCACTACTGTAAAGTCATCAGCACTGCCCTCGTCTGCAGCTATGGGCCACACGCCACAGGATGTGGGAAGATCTGTGACTTCTATTGGGCTACATTGTCACCTATGGCCCTAGACGGAGGTGACACTGAGGAGGTGACGCTGACATAGACGGAGATGACACAGAGGTGACACTGAGGGAGTGAGACCCGGTAGCTTGTGGGCGGGTGTGCAGGGAGCAAAGGGACCGCAACAAAGAGCACGAGGTCTCCCCTTTGCAGGCCAGGCATTCCTACCCGTCCACATGGTCCAGGCCACGCCCTCACTTGACCTGTAAGGCCACCTGAAAGGCTGCGGTCTTCGCCCCCGTTGCGGAGAGAAGGCAAAGGAGGCTCAGCGAGGTGAAATCCCTGGACCCCCAACTCCCAGGATCATCTCATGCTCACTGCCCAAGAGGCAGAGCTGGGACTTGAGCCTGGGCCAACTGGACCAAGGGCTGCCCTGACCGTGTGGCCCTGGCCAGTTTCCGAGAGCCTGACCCCAGTGCAGCATCCAGGCTGGGTTGACAGCCGTCATCTGCACGGAGGGACTTTCCGACGCAAATAAGGGAAGCGAAAGGAAGCAAAGCCTGCCTCCCAAGGAGAGGCTGAAGGCAGCCCGAACAGGAGGTACAGCCCCAGGGCCCAGCACCAGGCCAAGTCCACTTGGCAGTCCGCAAGGGGACTGAGCTCAGGCACACAAGTACCTGGGGTGCCAGGTTCCCAGGCCAGGACGCGTCCCACGGCACGTGGAATTCCTGGACAGAGTAAGTGTCCTCGTGAGAAAACGCTCGGCTGGGAACAGAACTTGCGGAATCAATAACAAACGTTCTCACGCTTGAGAGGCGGGTCTTGTGCATTTCCATCGACAGGAGAGGACACAGCCTGGGAGCATGTCTTGGCTGGCCCTGGGGGCCAGAGCTCGCCGGTGGGAGACAGGTCTGACCACGTGACCTCAAGGTCCATGTGCACCCAGCACAGAGCAGCTGCAAGCCCGCAGGGTGACAGTCAGGGGCGCCAGGGGCTGCTACGGGCGCTGAAGCTCAGAGGCACAGGAGACCCTCTTGGGGCCTAGAGAATGGAGCAAAGACGCTGGTTAAGGAGTGAGGGCCAACGTCACAGAAGCGGGACCCCGGCTGAGGCATCAGGACGAGCAGGGGCTGGATGAGCTGCAGCAGCGGGCCAGGGCCTCACAAGAGGATGGACACCGCATGGCCTGGGACGTGCATGGCCTGGGACGTCCCGCAAGAGCTGGGACATGCATGGCCGAGGTCAGGCTGCAGAGGCGCCTGGACATTTGGAGGGGAGCAGCGCTGGATGGGCCAGCCAGGGTGGGGCTGCCTGAACAGCGGGGGACTCGGTGGCCGTGTGGCGTGTTCTGCCAGGAACTGGCATGATCTGGTCAGCGATAGGACCCACAGCAGTCAAGACAGCATCTGGCCATGGGCCTGGCTTCAAGGTTGGGGTGGGCAGCCGTGGCCACATGCTGGAAACGCCTGGCCGAGTGGAAACGCCACTCAACCCCAAGGCACCTTTCTCCTTGGGAACCTGCTCTTCAGAAAAAGGGCCGAGAGTTCAAGGTGGAGGCTCTGTTCTCCACAACGGAGGGAACACGCAGGTATCTAAGGAGCTGCCAAGACCGTGTCCATCTGTCCCTCCCTCTCGAAGCTTGGCCTCAGGGCCTCTCCCCGCAGAACACGCCACACGGCCCGTGATGCTGGGTGGGCACCAGGAACCGGCCTGCCCCACCCATCCCCATCCTCATGTGTGACCCTGCGATCCCCTAGATGGGCGTCACGGTCATAGCGAGCTTTGACCTTTGGATGACAAAGGAGTCGTGACCTTCGCGTGTGCGTCGGGGAAATGTCACCAAATACCAAAGGCCCCCACACGGGCCATGCGCCAGGCTCTGCACAGGGGAGCGTGGCCATCACCCGTCACCACCAGGGCCGGGGAGCACACCCCCCCGATACATGGGGAAACTGAGGTTCGGGGGGCTGACTACCCCCAGGCTAGACAGCTCCTGCAGCGCAGAGCCAGGCACAAGCCAGGCCTGCGTGGCCCCGTGGCTGTCCACACTGCAAGATGGCCGCAGAACGAGGAAGTGAGTCAGGGAGGCAAGAGAAGGGGGGTTCCTTTTTGAGTCAGAACAGGATTTCCCATCACACACCCAACTGCCTGCTGAGGTGGCTGGGGTGGGGAGGTGAACCCCACAGCTCAGACTGACAAGGTGCCAGCCTGGGCCTGCCCCCCCCCAGCCTGGCAAGGCTGACATGGAGTGGCTAAGAGACACGTGTGGTTTGGGGCCGTGGCGGTTTGCCGGGTGAGGCCGCCCCTGTCGG
Source organism: Uropsilus gracilis (assembly GCA_004024945.1). Taxonomy (NCBI): domain Eukaryota; kingdom Metazoa; phylum Chordata; class Mammalia; order Eulipotyphla; family Talpidae; genus Uropsilus; species Uropsilus gracilis. The sequence continues at coordinate 17,893 of PVHY01025549.1, forward strand.
GCTCTGGGGTGTAGGGCTCCAAATGCACCAGGCCAGAGGGGGGTGCCTATACCAGCTTGGGGGGGAGAGGGCTGCCCAAGGGGTTCCAAGATGGACAGCTGAGAAAATCCCAGCTGGCTCTTCCTTTGTCCCCAGGGGCTTCTTACCCAGCCCAATGAAGGGTGTGCCCGCAGAGGGCCCCGGGGGGGGGACAGGCAGAGTCAGCCTGGGCGCCTCTCATCTGCCCACGGGGGACCACACCGGCCCGCTCCCTCTTCCGAAGCGCAGCGGATGCTTAATCACTTAATGACACAGTTGTCTCCACACCCACTGGGTGCCAACCCCACGGTCGCCTGGGAGTAGAGAATAAACCCCACTAGGCGCTGTGCTGACCAGCACAGCTTCCCACCCCCC
>PVHY01025551.1:0-18274 GCA_004024945.1 Uropsilus gracilis
CTGTACCCCTGCACCCCAGTCCAGCGGCCGAGGACCTTTGAATCCAGGGAGGCTCAGAACCGGGATCCCTAACTCTTAGCAAGGGTGTGAGAGCAGAGGGCTTCCTGGAGGAGGTGGCCGCTTAGGAAGTGTCAACTGGGAAGGAAGGTGCACCAGGCTCAGGGGTCACAGAGAGTGTCCTGTGCAGGGCCCACGTGGCCAGGCCCAGCCTGCCCTCCCGGGAACTGAACTGGGGGGTCCTCAGATGGGGCCAGGGTCGCTGAGTCTGGAGGCCCGGACTGGAATGGCTGCCCAGGCTTTTCTGAAGACTTGGATTCTGTTCTGAGGGAGCTGGCGAGGGGCGTTAGGCCCCAGATGAGAGTGTGGGTCTGTCTTGCCGAGGTGGCATCTCCAAGCCGGGTCAGACCCAGGCCAGTCAGTGAGGAAGGAGGGGTGGTGGTGCTGGCGGGAAGGGGCCCCAGAATCTGGAGAGCGTGGCCAGGGATGTGGACGCAGGGGTGCGCCATCCGGGGAGGAGCTGTGCAGACTCTGGATGGACAGTGGCTGTCTGGGGGGTGACTTGGGACTTGGATGACAAGCTGGATGCCACCGTGCCCGGCCTGATTTTTTTGTTTTTTGGTTTTTTTTTTTTTTGAGAGGAGGAGGGGCGCTCTGAACCAGATGCTCTCAGGGGCCGGTGTGGGGCCCCAGTGCTGGCCTGCACGTGGCCCGTCCCCCCCTTCCTTCCACAGACGTCCTCGAAATGCCCATGCTGCCCAGGTGCAGCTCTGAGTACCAGAAACACCGCTGCCCTCGCAGGAGTCACGGCCAGGGCTGGGGCCACATGGGGAGGCCCATGAGCAGAGTCTGGGACCCGGAAAGCCCAAGCCAGACCCTCCCCCCAGCCTGGGCTGCAGACCCGTGGATACGTGGACCTCAGCTTCCTCATCTTCTGCCCCTTAGGGCAACACGGACCGCAGTGTGGGGCCGGGGGCTGTGTGTGGGCAAGGCCTCCTTCCCCGCCCCTGAGAGCCCTGCAGCCCTGTGGGGCGCCCAGTGGGGGTGCCCGGTGCAACCGCTCAGACTGCTGGTCCACCTCCCGGCATCTGCTCCCACCCAGCTCTGCGTCCACACGATGCGTCTGACCACAGACGCTGAGAAACACCGCGACGGGATGTGGGGGCGGCCAGGTGGGGTGCCCACGGGGTGTCTCATCCCCGGTTAGCCAGCACCTATCTTGAAAGAAGCCGGAGACTCTTTGGCTTGAGCAAGACCAGCACCCAGGGGCCTGTGTCAGTGTGGGTGGGGGCCTGTGCTGGGCGCTTCCGCTTGGCGGTCTCGTCCCACCCTTGGGGGCGGGGGGTGATGTACCGACCGCTTTGCAGATGAAGAGCCGAGACTCAGGCAGGCAAAGGCCCTGCCAGGTGGTGTGGGGCGGCTGCTTGTGTGTGTGAACCCCACTGGCTCAGCCGTGAGACCCTCTGATGTGGAGGGTCTTCTGTCCTGTGCTGACCGGGACTTGGTGAGGCGGATGCAGAGAACCAGGTGGTTCTTTTGGCACAGATAGTTCCTCCTCCCGCTCCCAGATAACCTGCCCCTGGCCACCCCAGCAGAGACGTTGGCCTCCTCACGGGCTGAGTGACACAGGGGCCTTCTTAAATCATAAAGCCAAGATGAGCACTCGGGTCTTCAAGACTTTCCTGCTGGCCGCGGTGGCTCATGGCTTTAATCCCAACCTAGGACGGGAGGCTGAGACTGGGAATCGCTTGAGTTCGTGGGTTCGAGACCCGCCTGGGGCAACATAGTGAGACCTAGTTTCAAAAAATAGGTGGGTGTGGTGGTGCACACCTGTAATCCCACCTTTCTGGGAGGCTGAGGCTGGGGATCGCTTGAGTCTGGGGTGCCCCGGGCAATGAGAGTCTGCAGTTTCCCAGGTAACATAGGAAGACCTAGCCTAAAAAAAAAAAAAAAAAAAAAAAGACTTTCCTCAGAGGACCAATTCACCTTATAAATAGAAAGCCAAAGAACCTCTCTTTGGTCAGTCTTCTCACCCTGTGGGTATTAACCTTTCTTTCCACCTCAGCCTCCGGGGAAAGGCTGGCAAAGGTCAACCAGAGATTCCACCTGGGTTCTGGAAAACTGGAGGAGATTGATGATGGGGATATTTTTGGCACTGGGGGTGGGAGTGGGGAAGGAGGCCTGGGGTTGTGGGAGGGTTACTTTGAGTGTCTCAGGCAATAGGTTTTTTGGAGCTCACTGATTCTGAATTTTTAATGTTGAAAGTTGCTTGGTGAAGCGCCCACCCACAACTTCCTGGTCAAAACCACACACATGCATTTGGCAAAGCTGCTGAAAAATTTTAAAAATTCCAAAGTTGGCCAGTCTCGAACAGTCAAGATGATGTGCTTCAAGTCGTGGCCCTTGGCTGGACATGGTGGCGCATGCCTGTAAGCGGCAGCCTAGGAAGCCACGGCAAGGACTGGGGATCACGGTTCGAGTCCCACTTGGGGCAACATAGTTCCAAAAAAATAGCTGGGCGTGGTGGCGCGCGCCTGTAATCCCAGCTACCTGGGAAGTTGAGGCTGGGGATTACTTGAGTCCGTGGTACCCTGGGCAACGTGAGCCTGCGGTTCCACGGGCAAAAATAGTGAGACCTAGTCTCAAAAAAACAAAAACAACAACAAAAAAAAGTGGCCCTGACAACTGGGAGAATGTGATAGGTGCAGCCTGCAGACTGGGTGTGAGAGTGGTAGGGGTGGGTCTGAGCATGGCAGCCAGGTTATTTTGAGTTGATCCTTCTAGCATTAGGCTGAATCATTTGCATTTATGAACATAAACAATCTACACCTTCAAGCTCCATCTGAAAGGGGACATTGCAAAGGAGGAGGGATGGTTACATTAGACATGTTATGACTTGTTGGGCTGGGCATCATGGTGCGTGCCTTTAATCCCAGCCTAGGAAGGGAGGTCGAGGCTAGGAATCTCTTGAATTCGTGGGTTCAAGATCCGCCCTGGGCAACGTAGAGAGACCTAGTCTCAAAAAAATAGCTGGGTGTGGTGGCACATGCCTGTAATCCCAGCTACCTGGGAGGCTGATGCTGGGGATCACCTGAATCTGTGGGATCCCAGATCCAATCTGGGATCTGGACTACTCAGATCTGATCCCGGATTGGGACTACCCCGGGCAACATAGCGAGACCTAGTCTCAAAAAAAAAGACATGTTATGACTTGAAGTGTATCCCCTCCACCTAAGAGATGTATATCCTCTCCCCCTAGTACTTAACAGTGTCACCTTCTTTGGAAACACGTCACTGCGGATGTAATAAGCTCAGATGTGGCCACCTGGGGAAGGGGGTGAGCTCAAACCTGTAGGACTTGTAAGAGGGTGGCTACTCGAAGACAGATGCCAGAGGACGGTGAAGGCTGGGGCCATCCCATTGCCAGCCAAGGAAGACCCAGGATCGCCTGCCTGGAAGCCGGGACAAAGCCAGGAAGGATTGTCCCCCAAGGAGGTTCTAGAGGGATCCCAGTCTTGCTGGTACCTTGATCATGGACTTCCAGTCTCCAGAACCACGAAACGGGCCAGGCGCGGTGGCACGTGTCTTTAATTTCAGCCTAGGGTGGGAGGCTGAGGCTAGGAATCGCTTGAGTCCGCAGGTTTGAGACTACCCCAGGCAACATAGTGAGACCTGGTCTTAAAAAGCAGCCGGGTACCATGGCAGGCACCTGTATTCCCAGCTACCTGGGAGGCTGAGGTTGGGGATCGCTTGAGTCCATGGGATTGGGACTACCTGGGGCAACATAGCAAGACCTAGTCTCAAAAAAAAAAGGAAAGAACCACGAGACAGTACATTTCCGGGGTTCTGAGCCTTCTCACGTGAGGTGCTTTGTTTGGCTGCCCTTGGAAGTGGTCACAGCATTGCTTTGAGTTATCCAGCCCAGGCTGGTCCCTGTGGGGGTGGATGAGAAACGAAGAGCCGCGGGCTGCCCAGCATGCTCCCAGTCCCGTGCCACGGCCATTGTCCCCTGAGAAACGAAGAGGCTCCAGATGCGGGTAATAGAGCCCCACACAGCCTCCTTTCCCGGGAGCAGGGGGGTAGTAGCCACGTGGCCTGTGCTGCAAACTCGGTGGAGTTTGGGGCTGACCAAGGCTGCGGGCACTCAGTGTAGCTAACCCCCTTGGGGCGTTGAGAGCCGGGGTGCTCTGTAACAGGGAAGGCCACGACTGAGCTTCCTGTAGGGAATCCAAAGGCTGGAGAAGCGCAGCCGTGACCCGAGGTCGCCCTGACCTCACGGGGATGGTACCGCTAGCTCGTGAGTGGAGCGTCGCACGCCCGGCCCTGGTCTGCACACGACACTCTGCACTCTCATAAAGGCCTGAGAAGCAGATGCTACCTCACGTCACAGGAGAGGAAAGGGAAATCAACTCGAAGCGGAGTGACTTGGCAGTGCAGAAGCTGCTAAGTTATCTAGAAAGCGAGGGACCTGGGACTTGAACCTCAGTCAAATGCTCTTCTCTGCAAAGCACAGAGGACAGTCATGCCTGCCAGGGCCCTAGGGGAGCTGAGGGTCTGTACAGCAGGGAGAGGGGGGGATAGAGATGGTGTCACCGCAACCCAGAGGGTCAGCTTTTATGACAGGCTGCCTCTGCAGGCAGGAGAGAGTCAGGAAGAGCCCAGCTTTCTGGGGCAGGCCCCGGCCTTGCTCTCGCCATGCCCCAGCCACCTCTGGGCTCCCAGTCACTCGCCAGTGTAGACCTTTCTCATCAGGAGGATCCAATATGTCCGCTGGGCTTTGCAATCAAAGATGGCTGACTGGCTGCAGCATTCGCTCTCTGCCTTCGGACATCTCCTGGGAGGGGCTGCAACAGCCGGAGAACAGGAATGCCAGTCATGCAAGTGGGAGCTGGGGGCTGATGATGAGGGTAACTGACGTCATGAGCCTGAGGAAACTCAGAGAGCAGAGGCGCATGTGGATGACAGGCAGGACTCTCAGGGCCAGGACCAGGGCACCAGTCACGTGACCGCGAGGGACGATGGAGCTGAAGCTGGGAGGGCAGGAGGAGGTTTTCTTTGGAAGGATTTAGATTCCCAGGTCCTCTTCACTTTCTGGATGGTCTCTCCCTAGCCTGGAGGGAGCCTGAGATTGAACCTCTGAGAGACGGTCCTCAAACACCAACATTCAAGAGCAAGTGAGGCAGGCTCACTTAGGTGACTGAATGCTGAGGGTGGCCTCCCAGCCTTCTTTTTTTTTTTTCAAAGAGACTAGGTCTCACTATGTTGCCCGGGGTAGTCTCGAACTTGCGAACTCCAGTGATCCCCAGCCTCAGCCACCCAGGTAGCTGGGATTACAGGCATGCGCCACCACACCTGGCTAAGAGAAGAACCTAAGATACTTGGTGCCCAGCTATTTTTTAGAGACTAGGTCTTGCTATGTTGCCCAGGGTAGTCTTGAACCCATGGACTCAAGTGATTCCTGGCCTTAGCCTCCCAGCACTGGGATTACAGGTGTGCACCACTACATCTGGCTGCCAGCCTCTTCTTGAAGCCCAGCCTGTGCCCTCCAGGAGGGTAAGTGGAAGAAACAGGGACTCTAACCCACCCAAGAGGAAAACCCACGTTCAATATTAAGAGAACCTTGATGGTTGGCCCAGCCCAATCACTGAGCCGTGACCCTGGCGGTTAATTAACTCCTCCCATGGTCTCTGCAGCTCCGGTGACATCCAGGTCCTCAGCCACGAAGCTCCAGACATCCGAGCTAAGTCTGTGGGGAGGAGATACAGTTTCCGCTCACCTCCGTCCCACCTCCGTTGCCCAAAAAGCTATCAGTAACATCCTCAGAGAGATAAGTGAAAGCAGCATTAAGAGGGGTATTCATGGCGCACGCCTGTAATCCCAGCTACCTGGGAAGCTGAGACTGGGGATCTCTTGAGTCCGTGGTACCCCAGGCAACTTGAGCCTGGGGTTCCATGGGCAAAAATAGCAAGACCTAGTCTCAAAAAAAAAAAAAAAAATGGCAGTGGCCTAACAGCAAAGATCCTAAAAAGAAGACTTGGAGACCCACCATCAGCAAAAGACTGTCCCCATGGAGGAGCAGCTCTACCAAAACACAAGACTGGGAATCAGGTCCCCAAAGCTAAAGACCTGAGACATAATGGGAGGAAGCAGCAAAAAGAGGCAGAAAACAATAGAAAGAGCAGCTACCAGGAAACAAGAAAGAGGGGTGCAAACCAAAGGCGCGTGGAATGGCCGAGGAAGATATTGGGAAATAAAGGAAAAAAGAAGACCGAAAAGACTAAAGGGCTAAACATGGACAAACAACAAAAAGAAAGGAGGCAAAGAGACCAGAGGGAGCGTGGTGGGGTGGGGTCATCCTATGGGGATCAACAATTATGCAATCATGTATAGTACAAAATCCAAAAAAAAAAAAAATGTATTAAAAAAAAAAGAGGGGTATTTAGACAACAGTGGCAACAAATTAAAAAAACTTAGAGCTGGGCATGGTGGCGCATGTAGGTGGCTGCCTAGGAAGCCACGGCCGGGGCGAGGGATCGCGGTTCAAGTCCCACGGGGGCACGTAGCGAGACCTAGTCCCCCAAAAAATAGCTGGGCGTGGTGGCACGTGCCTGTAATCCAGCTACCTGGGAAGCTGAGGCTGGGGTGGTACCCTGGGCAACATGAGCCTGCGGTTCCACGGGCAAAAATAGCAAGATCTAGTCTCAAAATAAATAAATAAATAAATAAATAAAATTAAAAAAACTTAGAAATTATACATCATCGTCGAAAAGCTCAACGGAAGGTGGGAAGACAAAGTTGAAAAAAAGTCTTGCAGAAAAAAGAGCCAATAGCCAAAGAGAGAGCAGATTGGGCAGCGGGGAATATAAACTTGGAGGAAGCACCCCGAAGTCTGATCGCTGAGGACCGTGACCCCCAGAGAGAGGACAGAGACATGGCAGCGAGGAAGCCATCGGTGGTATCAGCAAAGACAATTTCCTGGAACTGAAGAACATGAGCTTCCAGATGGAGGAGCCCATTGGTTGACTAGTGCAGCACAAGAAAACGGACCCGCTGCAGGGCCGGGCACCTGTGGTGAGATTTTAGGACATTGTGTGATAAAGAGGAGATCTTAAGAGACTTGGTGTCTCTGGGGAGAGGGTGGTTCAAACAGTTGCTGTGAGTTGTTCCCGGCTGGTGCCAGGGGTCACAGCTGAGCGTTGTTCCAGACTTTCCCGGAGCAACCCCAGTGCCAGGAGCGATGCCTTCTGAATTCTGAGGGAGAATGATTTACGCCCTCCAGCCCTCAGGCCTCTGAGCTCGCACCACGAGGGAGTCTCCAAGGCTGAAGCTAGAGACCAAAGCAGATGAACAGAGGAAAACCACACGGAGGAAACAGTTGCTGCACAGGGAGGAGTTAGCTTTCTGCCACTTGGGGGGCTGTGCGCTGGCCTGGTCCTGTTCACCCTTCCTCAGGCAGCCATTGGAAGCTGTGCCCCTCGAACACCCAAGAAAGGTGGGCATGCGAGATGAGGAGCAGGGGTGCTGGGAGAACACAGAGGAGAGACCGAAAGAGCTCTGGCTGCTGGTGAGGGGCGCCCCAGGGACCAGTAGGTGTGGAAGGCAAAGTCGGATGGAAGCTGCTAGGAAGATTCGGGGGGACACGTCTTTGAGAAGAGTGGAATGGACTGAAGTGGACTGAAGGTTTGTATTGCCCCAAATCGGTACGTTGCCGCCTGAACGTCCTGTGTGATAGTAGGAGGTGGAGCCTGCAGGTCATTAGGCTTGATGGGAGCATGAGGAGGGGGTTTCCATAACGGGGTTCGTGCCCTTGGAAAAGGAGACACCAAAGCATCCTATCCGACTCACCCACCTTCCCGTCTTGTCTGTGCCAGAGACAGGACGTTTTGGTATCTCCTTCTTTGGGCATGGTGGCGCGTGCCTGTAAGTGGCAGCCTAGGAAGATGCAGTGGGGATGGGGGATGGCAGTTCAAATCCCACTTAGAGGAATTTGGGGCATAGCATATTGATAAGCACACAGAAGTCTAAGCAAAGGAAAGAGACCATCATGATGATGAACCAACTCGGCGGTAAGGCCTTGTGTGGACTAAGGATAGTGAGGCAGGTACACCTCGTTTTATTGTGCTTCAGTTTACCAAACGTCACAGGGATCTTGCTTTCTACCCATTGAAGGTTTGCAGCAATAAGATGACAGCACACAGATGACTCTGGTGATAGCGTTTTTGTTTTTTTGTTTTGTTTTGTTTTGTTTTGAGACTAGGTCTTGCTATTTTTGCCCGTGGAACCGCAGGCTCTCGTTGCCCAGGGTACCACAGACTCAAGCAATCCCCAGCCTCAGCTTCCCAGGTAGCTGGGATGACAGGCGTGCGCCACCACGCCCAGCTATTTTTTGGAACTAGGTCTCACTACGGGCCCCAGGCAGGACTTGAACTGCGATCCCTAGCCCCGGCCGCTTCATAGGCTGAAGCTTATAAGCACGAGCCACCGTGCCCGGCCTGATAGTGGTTTTTTAGCAATAAAAAATTTACTAAATAAAAGTTTGTAGATTTGCTTTTCAGACAGCACAGTTGCACATTCAGTAGACTAGAGTATCACCTAGAATAATTTATTTTTTAATTAAAAAATTTTAAATTGGTTGCACATATATATATCATCATTGTCTACCCCGAGTTTCTCCCACCACCTTATCACCTGTGAATCATCATCTCAAGTTCTTGTGCCCATCCCGCCTCCATTTTACCCCGCCTTGCTCTATGCTTTCATTCTGCTGATAGTTTTAAATTTTCCTTGTCATTTTGTTTGTTTTCCCTCTATCCTACACGTAGGTGAGATCATTCAGTATTTATCTTTCTGACTTATTTCTGCTAGCATGATTCCTTCTAGGTCCATCCATATTACCACAAATGCATCAAATTTGTCTTTTTTTTTTTTTTTTTTTTGAGACTAGGTGTCGCTATTTTTGCCTGTGGAACCGCAGGCTCTCGTTGCCCGGGGTACCACGGACTCAAGCCATCCCCAGCCTCAGCTTCCCAGGTAGCTGGGATTACAGGCGTGTGCCACCACGCCCAGCTGTTTTTTTGGAACCAGGTCTCACTACTGGCCCCAGGCGGGACTCGAACCGCGATCCCTGGCCCCGGCCGCTTCATAGGCTGAAGCTTACAAGCACGAGCCACCGTGCCCGGCAAATTTGTCTTTTTTGATTGATGAATAACATTCCATTGTGCACATAGACCACAGCTTTCTGATCTATTCATCTGTTTGGGGGCATTTGGGTTGTTTCCATATCCTGACTGTTGTAAAGAGTGCTACAGTAAACATCTGAGTACAGGTGTCCTTTTTGATTAGAGTTTTTGTAAACTTTGGGTAGATTCCCAGAAGTGGAATGGCTGGATCGAATGGTAGTTCCATTTTCCATAATTTCAGGGTCCTCTACACAGCTTTCCATAGTGGCTGCACCAGTTTGCACTCCCAGTAAACATAACGTCTAAATGCACTGGACACCAAGAAATCTAAGTCACTTTGCTGCTGAATCTGGATCTGAACTGGCAGCGTCTGTGCCTTGTGCCTGTACCTTGTCTGCTTTGCTGAGGGTGGCATTAAATTGACGTATGAACCTAATGCCAACGGATCCAGCTCACCTGAACTATGATACCGACGGGGCAGGAGGTGTGTGAGTGGCCAGTGTGGGAGGGGAATGTGAGTGGCCAGTGGGAGGGACATGAAATCATCATCAGTGGGAAGTTAATAAATGCTGCTGTGAACAGAAAACCAGGAGATGTTGCTATCCAGGTGGCATGGAGAGGCCTGGAGGCAAGTGCCTGAAGAATGAGCTAAAGGAACTGAGCATGATTAGGGGAGGGATGACATCATCTTCCTGTTTCTTAGATCTGTGCTTTTAAAAATCTGTGATTTTCCTGGCCCTTGATGAAGGGCCAGGTTTCTCTTCCCCATCCTCTGTGAAGTAAAAAGCAAATGAATCACTAGGAATATGGTGGCACCAATGGATGGGACATCAGTGTTGAGTTGCTGTCGAAGTTTCTAGGTAATTCTCTGTTGCGGCTCTTACTCATCACGCACGAGTGACTGCATAGACCAGCACGAGTCTTAGGGGTGCCAGGTTCTTCAAAGCTTGTTCATAATTTAGATCTTAATTAAGGGGCTTGAAAAGGGAGTTCTCACCTGGGAGGGTGTGTGGGGTAAATTAGTTGGCTGGGCTTTTTCCACCATTAGTCTCAACGACCAGCACCTGAGTATTGCCCCGCCCCCTCGTTTGTACATACCTGGCCTAGTGGGTCAGGTATGCACTTATGCATCTTATGCATCTGCATAAGTGCACACACCTGGGCCTAGGAGGGAGGGGCTCAAAGGACTGCGTGACCCTGGGGGAAGGGCAGGAGAAAGCCAGGAAAACACCAGAGAGTCCAGAGAAAGAGTAAGAAGATTCCTGGGGATGCTTACCTGCCTCCCAAACACTCTACCCATGTCTGCCGGCCTCCCTGCCTGGGGGAACTGTGTACCTGCTTCCCTGAGAGCATTAAAGCCTGTATAATCCACCAAGCGCTCTGACCTTCTTCTTCAGCTGCTAGAACCAGGGACCTCCCCGGATGGGGGTGATTGCAGTACAGGATGGCTATAATAAAGAACATAAAGGCAATAGCAAATATTGGCAAGAAGATGGAGACATTAAAACACTCTTGCATGACGCGCTCCTATAATCCCAGCTACTTGGGAGACTGAGGCTAGGAATCACGAGTCCGCAGGTTCGCGACTACCCCGGGCAATATAGCGAGACCTAGTCTCAAAGAAAATAAAACAAAACACTTTGCAGTGGAGAGGAGGCCTGGACATTATTCAAGTAATAGGGCTACGAATAAATGAAAAATTGGTTAAAACAGCAGCTTTCATATTTATACTTCATCACATAGTTTATATTATATAGATAATGAAATCACAGCAAGATGTTCAAAGCCCCTCGCCTAACGGCTAAAAGACTTCCTTCCTTAACTAGAAACGTAATGGGAGTGACAGCAACAGACACAAATAAAACAGGGAGGCCCAGAGAGCTAGGACAGGATCCTGAAGAGGATGACAGATTGGGCGCAAGGTCGCTTGAGTTTTGAGAGATAGTAGTAGGGGAGCCAGCATCCTGCGTGAGGCGGGCCGGGTTATTTCGTGGGGTCCCTCTGACCAAACCTGGGGACCAGGCCAACAAGAGATTAAAAATCAGAAAGTTCTGACTGAGGAGTTCAAGTGCGCGGTCCGAAGGGAGGGTTCTAGAATAGGGGAGCTGCAGATCACAGGCATCTTCTAGAACACAGGTGCTCAGCGGCCAGCGTGCATTAGAACCCCATGGAGGGCTTGCACACATGGGGAACCCAGCACCAGTCTCACTCTGAGACTTGGGGCCGGCAAGGGGCCTTGGAGGCTTGGCACTGACCCCCTTTCTCTTCTCTCCAGACACCACCACGCGTCTCCTGCTGGGTGCCATCGCTGTCCTCCTGTTTGCTATCCTGGTGGTGATGAGCATTTTGGGTGAGCATGGGTGTGACACGCTGATGGCCTTCAGCGCACACACAGCTTATCGAAAGCACATCTCGTCGGCCAAGAGAGAGGTTCCCAATGCTATGGGTGAGGCAGGCAGTGCCTCTTGGGAGAGATGATTCTGGAACAAGGGGCTTGCAGGTCACTTTTATTCATTCAACAAACATTGATTGACCCCCCAGGCTAAGCGCTACAGCCTTAAGAAAAAGGTTGTATGGAAGTTGGTCCCAGACAGACTGACTGCTGAGGCTCAGGAGGGACAGAGTTGGCTTTACTGCGTCATGGCGTGGGCTCAATGGTTGGCTCCCTCAAGGACCGAATGCCTAGGTTCTGGGGGAGTGGATATAGTACAACAGAGCCAGGAGAACCCAAGAGCAGGGGCACTGAGAAACTCCAGCAGCAGATGGACCCTGGTCAGCGAAGCTTTGGTCAGAATTCCCTGACCCTCTGTCTGGCATGCAAGGCTGGGTTCAGCTACACTCGCTGATGTCTTGTTCTGGGCTAACGCTGGTGTCAGTAAGATCTTGGCATTCCCGGTCAGATGGGTATGACATCACGGCCCCTGTCCAGGTAGGCGGTGCTATTGCCCAGGGTTAACCAAAGGGGAAGCAAGTGTACTAAACTTTGAAGAGTGGACAGAGGTTCCCTCAAGCCCAGCCGGAGGAGGGGCCTCCATTCCAAGGCAACCGAACCTTAGAAATGTCTCATGGCCTGTGGGATGGAAGGGGCAGAAGGAAGGAAAAGGGGAAAACTAGCTAAGCAGGCAAAGCTAGAGGACCAGGGATGTCTGTCGCTCCCAGTGGGCTGAAGTCAAAGTTTGTTCCTAGATGCAGCAGGGTTTGCAAATGACATCAGTGCTTCAGTCTCTGATTTTGGAGAAGTGCCACAAGACCAAGGTGGGCTTACTGTGGCCAGCATCCTGAGTGGACCTTCAGCTCACCGGGCACACAGACCCAAGTGCTGATAAATTAACTGGGTGCTGGTGTGGTGGCGGTTGTCTTGGGCTGCAGGACCATGGACTTGTTCTTGACTTGTCGTGGTCTACAGTTTAATCAGTCTGAAAATACCCAAAAATATGCGTATCAGGCTTAAAATGTATGTTTAAAATATCAGATGAGGGCCGGGCATGGTGGCTCGTGCCTGTAAGCTTCAACCTATGAAGCGGCCGGGGCCAGGGATCGTGGTTCGAGTTCCGCCTGGGGCCCGTAGCGAGACCTAGTTCCAAAAAAAACAGCTGGGCTTGGTGGCGTGCGCCTGTAATCCCAGCTACCTGGGAAGCTGAGGCTGGGGATTGCTTAAGTCTGTGGTACTCTGGGCCTGCGGTTCCACGGGCAAAAATAGCAAGACCTAGTCTCAAAAAAAAAGAAAAAAATAAATAAAATATCAGATGATTCAGTCAAACAGCACAAAAATATGAACAGTTGAGGGAAAAATGAAGACCTCTAACACTTGTACTCTGACTGAAGGGGAGTCTCACGTATGAAATCCTTGTGTCATGTTCCTCCCTGCAGATAAGTCATTAAAATGGGAGAGTGACGGCATGTACAACAATGTATGGGGAAAAAAACTTACTTAATAAAAATAAAAGAATAGAATTGAAAACAAAATAGGTGCAAATGATAACCACTTATCACTTATACACAGGCTTTCATGGCACATGCTTGCACGTTTTGTAAGAGTTCATATAAAAACACACATGCATACAATGTACAAGCCACTGAACTGAATTAAAGCTGCTGAACAGTGATTAAAGATCTATTGCATCCAGAACACCCACATCTACGATTATAGTCATGGTTTCTTGTAAGAAGTTGCTTTCGCTAAGAACATAAGCAAGAGGTTGGGTCGCCCCACGACCCAAGGAACACGTCCTTGGCAGCTTGTCAGTGACCGTACCGAAAATCACTAAGTGGAACTTGGTAGGCAGCAAATTCGTACAAGGTGCCCCACACATGAGGTATGTGCAGAAGAGTTAGACGTCACAGCCTGCATTTGGATTTAAGCAGTGACTAACTCATGTTCTGAGCTGGGGACGCCTGGCTTGAGATAGTCGCAGGAACACAGTCCAGGAGTGGGGCTGAGATCCTTGTGGCCAGGAAGGCTTTGAGAGTCTGGTTGGGCCTGGTGTCCTGCTCGGGAAAGTGTGTGGTCCACTCCCCAGAGGTCCAGCCTGCGGAGCCTCTTCTAAGCAGACTGCTCCCTGCCCAGCACATGACAGTCCCCCCCAACTCCCCAAGTTGGGCACTGTTGCTGCAGGCGGGGATGCTGGTGCATTCTGGCTGCAGTGTTTTTGGGGTGAATGTGCGTCAGGTGCAGAGCTGGGCAGGTTGGAAGGGCCGCCCAAGAAAGCCGACTGCTAAGGATCCTGAAGGGCAGTGGCCGTTTAAGCCTGGACGAGACTTTGCCTTAGGTGATGGGAGGCTGGGAACTGCTGGAGGCAGCTCCGGACTGGTGGGTCTGGGTCATTGGAAGGCAGGTTGGAAGTGGGAGTTGGACAAGAACTTTCTAGCAGCTCAAATGTGGAACACGTTACCCTGCTGGCTAATGAGGGGAGGCCAAGGAGAGTTGGGGGGGGGGAGACAGAGACAGAGAGAGACAGAGAGAGAGAATGAGAGGGAGGATAGGGAGAGAGAGTGAAGAGAGGGTGGGGAGAGAGAGCTCTTAACCCAGGCACTAACCCACAGTCACTCTTCCTGGTAGAGGATCTCCTGCCAGCCTCCCAGAGTCCCCTGGTCACTAGTCAATAGCCTCTTACCCGCCAGGCACTGTGGGAGGTGCTCCCCTGGGAAGATGGCTGTTCAAACTGTGTCACCAGAGTCTAGGCAGGTGATAGGAGCTTTGGGGAGTGGAATGGAGGTTATTGGGGTGCTGACCAGACAGTGGCCAGGCGTGCTGGTGATTTCGGAGCCCTCTTTCTTCCCTGCAGCTTCTAAGGGCTGCATCAAGTGCGAGGCACCCTGCCCGGAGGACTGGCTGCTCTATGGAAGGAAATGCTACTTCTTCTCCGAGGAGCCGCGGGACTGGAACACCGGCAGGCAGTACTGTCACACCCACGAGGCCGCGCTGGCTGTGATTCAGAGCGAGAAGGAGCTGGTGAGTGCTGGGGGTTGGGGGGCCTTCGGGGAGACTCACACCTCAGCCTGCAGTGTCCCCCGGGGTGCCTTTCCAGCCTCTGCTGCCTGAGCAAGTTCATGGGGGCTCTGGTTCCACTGCCATCGTCAGGACCAGTGGTTTCAATCCAAGGCTGATGGATGGACCCAGTGTAGTATTGTAAAGTACAAGAATTCCAAAGTACAAACACACTTGTGAAACGTGGAGACCGTGGCATCGTCTGCTTGCCCACGTCAGGACAAGAGCTCTCACTGAACACTCCAGACAGAGGCACAAGCTGTTTTGAAATTTGAGCGCAGTGGGGGGAGGGGCAGTCCAAAATAGCAGATAATCTATAAATCACATAGCCTTGTTTGGAAGGATGGAATAACATCCCCTTTGCAGAGAAGAGCCCAGAAGCATGCAGGAAGGACAGCTGACATGAGCATTGAGAGGTACCCCAGGTCAAGTAAGCAATTGCAGGCAAATTCCTGGCACACAGCTTCCTGGGCAGCTGAGCTAGCAAGATTGTGTGTGCCAGCTTCCTGGCCCAGAAATGTATGCACCCGGAGCCGGGTCCCTTTGAGGTAATTGCAGGCAATGGTTGGTAGAGCACACTCCGAACCCCACCTCCTCACTCTCAGGGTGCATGAGACATCCCCCCCATCACCACCTGCCATGTCTGTACCTCCTGGGAGCCAGTGTCTTCCAGACGGAGTTTAACTCTGGGATGGGTGAGCAGTCACCTGACGCTGAGGCTTTCCCTCTTTCCTTGGTGCAGGAATTTATGTTCAAGTTCACTCGAAGGGAGCCCTGGATTGGCCTGCGCAGAGTGGGGGATGAATTCCACTGGGTCAACGGGGACCCTTTTGACCCAGACACGTGAGCTGAGGCTTCATCTTTGGGCTGCTGAGCTTAGACTGGGGAAGGCCTGATGTTCCCCTCCCCTGCCCCGATACACTCTCCCAAGAGAGAACCAATTGGTTCCATGCTAGAGCTCCCGCCTCTGTGTTCAGCAGTATGACAGAGGCCTGTTTGTGATAATGGCTCACCCTCTCCCTCTCCCTGAAAGGAGGTTTGGTGGCTCTGTCCATGGAGCCCTCCATACTTCCTGCTGCCAGGACCCAGGCTCTTTCCATCTTGTGGCTCCTCTGTGCAGCAGCTGTCTGCATGGTTCCCGGTGGCTCGGCCACAGAGGGGAGGAGAAGGGGGGATGTGTCCTGGATATGCCCTGGATAGACCCATGGGGTGGTAAGGGAGGTGTGCCACTTAGACATTTATCATGGAAGAAAGGGTGCTGAGCCCTGGGACCTTTGAGCATTCTCTTGGAGGAGATGCGTCCTGAAGTTGCTGGTGGTATGTGCAGTAGTTTAGTGGCCCAAGTCATGTGGACACCAGCATGTGATGGTGGGGGCACATGTGTGAGGCGATGGTGACACTGGTCATGGGTGGTGCTTGTTGGGGGGTATTAATATTTAGAGAAATGCAGGGAAGTACATAAAAGGGAATAAGAACCTTCTAGAGTCCAGACCCTACAGCTAGAGAAATAAGTCCCAAGGAGCCAGAGGAGGCAGGCACAGTCACTGACTTGATGATGATGACACATGAGTGTCCCCAAACAGGGGCCAAGGCTGAAGGGGCCCCAAGAGAACCTGGAGCCTGGGGTCCCCGAGCACTGACCCCTGACCAGCAAGGGGCCTGTTTCTCTAATTCTCTCTTGGGCTCATGCTGATGTCCTTGGTTGTGAGACCCCAGCCTTGGCAGGTTTCAAGGTCAGGGTGCCTGAGAAGCAACTGTGAGACTCAACATTCATGATTTTGGGCTGGGAGAGCAACCCCACCCCACCCACGGGCTCAGGGGCCATTTCCGTGGGTTCCTGGTAACGCAGCCCCATTGTAAAACATTGGGGTTCTCCAGGCCCATTCCTAGCTTGTGAGGGTATTTAATTCAGCTCATCTGTGCTGAGCTGTGCTGGTCAGTGTGTGTCCTAGGGGTGTCCCCTGCTTAGGAATTGACTGTCTTGGGGACAGTGGGGGCAGATGGCCACACTACCCCTGGGTGCAGGGGAGGCCAGTGGGCAGAGGTTGTCCTGGCCCGGGTACTGGGCTCTTGGGACTAGTGAGCTAATCCTGAAGCCCTTGGGAGCAGCCAGGGAGCCTCAGGGTGTGCCCAGGTGGCCGGATCCCTGAGCCACAGTGGGAGACCAGAGCTCGGAAGGTCTGGAAGGTGCTCCCGAGGGAGGGGCCGCCCAGTGATGGGGGGTGTGTGTGTGTCCGGTCTCTTCTCTCCGGCCACAGATTCCCCATCTCGGGCCCAGGGGAGTGTGTCTTCGTGGAGCCCACCAGGCTGGTGTCGACGGAGTGTCTGATGACCCGGCCCTGGGTGTGCAGCAAGATGGCCTACACGTGAGGTGGGTCAGGCCAGAGGTGCTCTGGACCTGCCTGCCCGGGCTCCTCTCCAGGCGGAGCAGTGAGGAGGGTGGTCTCTGGCCCTGGGCCCCTCCCCTGCCCAGGCTCCAGGTCTCTTGGCCCCAGGCAGGTCCTGTGGCTCAGCGGTGAAATCCCACATGCTCAGTAGTATAGGCGCCTGTTCCCGTAACACCCACACACGCACACACATGCACGCACGGACACACAACATACACGTGCACAGGCACACAACACGCATGCACGCACACACAGGCAAACAAGACACATGCACACACTGACACATGCACATACATGCATGAACACATGCACACACACAGGCACACAGACATACACATGCGCACACAGGCACACTCAGACACACACACAGCCCAGGCCCACAGTCCCCTCTCACATCCAGAGTCCTCCCTCAGCCGCCCACCTGTTCTTCTGCGGCCCCGCCTGGAACCTTCCTTCCTCATGTGGCCCTGGTGCTTGGAGGAAGGATGGGGCCTGACTCGACTGCCTTCCTGTCAGCACAGACGCCCCTCCCCTTGCTGGGGACACAGGGAGGGAAGGCTTCCCCTGCCCCGGGCCCCCCACATCCACCCTCTTTGCCTTGCCCGGGGTCTTCAGGCAGCCCCCGCGTGTCCGTGGTGCTCTCGTATTGGTCACTGATGGAATAAAGAGATGACTGGCATCCAGAGACGTCTGCGGCTGTTTGTTGCAGGGGCGGGCAGAGGGCCTCTCCCGGGCGTCCAGCTGTGTGTGTGTGGGAGGGTGCACCACCGCAGCGGCGGGAGCCTGACACAGAACAGCTAGCAGCCAAGCGTGGCCTCGGGTGCCATTTCACTCCACCGAGCCCCGAGTTATTCTCAGCCGTCCGAGGAGCGGGCGCCATCCGGCTCCTTCATTAGCGTTTGACTCACTGTGACAAACATTTATTTGCAGCCGCCACACGCCAGACACAGTGCCAGGCGAGGGGATCAAGAGCCACATCCCCAAGGAGCACACAGCAAGTGGAGGAACAACTTGGGAAACACCAGAGTGTTCTGGAGTTCAGTTGATGGGTGGTTTATTCTGCTTTGAGGTAGGGAATGGAGGAGGAGGAGGAGGAAGAGGAAGAGGAGAAAGAGGAGGAGGGGGAGGAGAGGTGGAGGAGGAGGGAGGAGAAGGAGGAGGAGGAAGAGGAGGAGGAGGAAGAGGAAGAGGAGAAGAAGGAGGAGGAGAAGGAGGAGGAGAAG
>PVHY01025552.1:0-18314 GCA_004024945.1 Uropsilus gracilis
TTTTTTTTTTTAATTTTCTTCTTCTTCTGATTGATTCTTTGCATATATGAATGCTATTGATTTTTGTGTGATGATTTTGTATCCAGCTACCTTACTGAATTGATTTATTTCAATTAGTTTTTCTGTTGATTTTTTTGGGGTTCTCCACATAGAGTATCATATCATCTGCATATAACAATAGCTTTATTTCTTCTTTCCCTATTTGAATTCCTTTTATGTCTTTCTCTTGTCTTATTGCCCTAGCTTGGACTTCCAGAACTATGTGGAAAAGGAGTGGAGAAAGTGGACATTCTTGCCTGGTTCCAGATCTTAATTGAAATGATTTCAGTATTTCCCCATTGAAGATGATATTTGCTGTGAGTTTGTCATATATAGTTTTTATTATGTTGAGATATGTTCCTTTAATACCGATTTTTTTCCAGGGCTTTCATCATGAAAGGGTGCTGAACTTTACTGAAGGCTTTTTCTGCATCTATTGATATGATCACATGGTTTTGTTTTTCTCCTTGTTGATGTGATGGATTATGTTAATTGATTTTCAGATATTGAACCATCCCTGTGGCCCTGGGATGAATGCCACCTGGTCATCCTTTTTTGTGCAATGTTGGATTCTATTTGCTCATTAAGGGAGATTGATCTATAGTTTTATTTCTTTGCACTATCTTTATTTGGCTTTGGGATTAGTGTAATGTTTGCTTCATAGAAAATATTTGGTAGCTTTCCTTCTTTCCCAATTTTTTGAAAGAGTTTTAACAGTACCAGTGTTAGTTCCTCTTTGAATGTTTGGTAGAATTCATTTGTGAAACTGAAATCGGATGAGAAAACAGACAAAACAGGGTGCTTACCCAAAGTTACAGAGGGGAGCAACTAGCCCTTTAAAGCCAGCCACACACCAGATTCTTCCCAGCCCACGCATGCAGTAGCAAGACCACATAAACCTTAAGAAGGAGGAAGAAATAAATTTACTTAATAAAAGACAAATGAGACAAGAGTCACTGAGGGGTACAAAGGAACCCCTTTAGTAATCTGACCACACAGTCCAGTCTCTAGTCCAAAGCGCACATGGCTGCAACAACCATGTGCAACCACAAAATGACGACTGCCCCATCTTAAGCTGGATAAAGAAGTTAAGATGGCGCCACTGCTCCTTCTTCAAAGACACAGCTCCACTCACTCCAAGCCAGAAGAAGCCAAGATGGCAGCATTGATCCTTCTCCAAAAGCAGGAGATTCAAATCCTACAAGGAAGACCAGGATGGTGTCATCAATTCTTTTCCAAAAGGCACTGCTCTGGTATTTTTTCAACTCCAACTCCAAAGTGGACTGGCATCAGCAAAAGTCACTCAATACAGCAACACAGCAAGTGCTTCAGACATCTCACATTGAAAACACAGCAAACTCTCCTCAGTTCTCCAGAGAATTCCAAGCTTTGCTAGTTTCAAAATTAAATCAAGTTTTCAAGTACCCCATTTCCAGACAGCTCACACAGCTCACAAGTTTCTCCAACACACTTCTCCGGGCTCCTCACTGTCCAGGCTCGGAATGGAAGCCCACAATTTGGCTTCCTTCCCTTTCTACCCTGCTGCCCCATGGCAGCTCTGAGGACTCCATCCTCCCTGCTGCTCCTCTCTACTCCTTACTTCTCCATTCTCCTCTCTGTCCTCCTCCATTCTCCTTTCTACTGTTCTCTGCTCTGTTCTGTCTCTTTCCCTGTCTTTATCTTTGTTCTCTCCCTGATCTTTTAATTTTCTTTTCTCCCCAGAAGGCTTAACTTCCCTTCTCCAAGTCTCCACCCACCAATGCTAACAATAGCTATTTTAATGCATCAGCACCTGTACTGGAGGCCACAGCCTCCTAACAAAACCATCTGAACCTGGGCTCTTATTTTTAGGGAGAGTTCTGATGACTGCCTCAATTTCATTGCTTGTGATTGACCTGATTAAGTTCTCTATTTCTTCTTTGTTCAATTTTGCATAGCTGTATTGTTCTAGAAATTTGCCCATCTCTTCCAAGTTGCTGTATTTGCCTGCATATAGATGGTCATAGTAGTCTCTAATTATCTTTTGGATTTCTGCTGTCCATTGTAATATCTCCCCTTCCATTTATGATCCTGTTATTTGAGTTTTCTCTCTTCTTTTCTTTGTAAGTCTTGCAAGGGGGTTATCAATTTTATTTATTCTTTCAAAGAACCAGTTTTTGAAAACCTTTATAAAATTAGATGGGTTTGTTTAGCTACTTGAACCCAAAAACACACTACATATATTTAATATATATATAGTTTATGAACATTTGTATATTTAAAAATATGTATGCATGTGTATTTTAAAAGAGGAAAACTGGCATTTACTTTTATGCCAAAGAAGTTCCAAGTGGGAGGTGGTGGGTGACCCCCAGGGACTGAAATGATGTGAAATATATATAAATTAAATAAATAAAGAAAGAAAGAAAGAAAGAAAGAAAGAAAGAAAGAAAGAAAGAAAGAAAGAAAGAAAGAAAGAAAGAAAGAAAGAAAGAAAGAAAGAAAGAAAGAAGTTCCAAGTGGGTCAACATAACCATTTTATTCTTATTTATTTTATTATTACGTCTTAGAGACGTAAACTTTTTAAATGATTTTTTTCTGATGACAAAAAAATTTTGAGAAAATATAGAAATACTTGAAGAAAAGAATTTTAAAGCCACATCAAGCAGTTTGGATAAAACCAGTTGGTATTTTCTATGTAAACTTCCAGATACATACATACATACATACAAATAGATCTGTATGTATATATTTATATACATAAATAGTTCTTAAGTATGAATTATATCTGGTATGTAGTTAATTGTGTAGATATACTATATATAGTTTTACTAAAGTGGGAGTTTGTTATATATAAAGTTTGGATATTTCCTTTCTTTAAAAATTCATACCATACCATGAATATCTTTCCAAGTCAATGTTAACCACATCATTATCATTAAGGCTACATAACAGCTTAAATATACCAGAGTGTATTTAATTATTTTCCTCTTGTATCTATTTTTCATTAAAAATGATGTGAAAAACATCCTTACACACCCGTCTTTGACAACTAAACAGATTGTTTCAGTAAAATTAATTTATGGAGAGGTCTAGAAATTATACTTATTTTAAAGTTTTGGGACACTTAAAAGTAAACTACCTAATATTATGCATCTATCCCCCAAACATAGCCAAATCTGTATTATTTTAAATATTTAAAAAATAATTATCCCAGGTTTTCAATGACATCATTTGATACAATACTTTTCAGTTTCTCCTGCGTGCTGTTGTCTACCAAACCATTCTCTATCTGCTGCTCTTTGCAAAACAGAACAAGCTGTTTTCTTTGCCCCCCCAAATTGGTACTTCCTACCTTGGCTCAGCACAGCCTGTCCTAGCCCCTCCTCTGTAGGATCAGCTACCTGGGCTCAAAACTGAGCTTCAGGTGGCACTGTACCCCCTTCTGAGAGCTTAGCAGAGTCAGAGGCTAGTGGCATAAAAAAAACCTGATTAACTCATTTACCCTACACTGTATTTTCAAACTGGTCTTATTTTGTGAACACAGCCTAGCTCTAGACTATGAATTTGCTTACATCACTCCTACTGCCCTGTTCTTTCTATTTGCAAGCACATATTTAACTAGTCTGAAACCTGGTCCATTTGTCAGTTTCTTAAGACTTCTCTTTTAAGAACTCATTCCCACTCCCTCCAAAGTACTATCTTTCCATGGAAGCAGAATTGCAAATCAGGGGACCACTGAAGTCTACTACCTTGAAAATAATGAGGGTATTCCACTGCATGAATGTCACTCCAAGACAAGCACAAATTAAAGACATCAAGTGTAATGAAACTGCACCAGCAGGGGATATTATTAGCTTCTTTCTGTCTCCTAATAATACTTAAGCATGTTTGGCTCAAAAGGGAGGAGCAGAGTTTTAAAGCTTCCCAAGTCATGCCACAGCCTTCACTACCACACACTTCTGAGAACCCCCTTGTGCTCCTCAAACCTAAATAGCCAGAAATACAAGCAGACTAAATATAAAAACAGAACCAAGGCTCATAATCTACAGCAACCCATCCAAGAAGCTAAACTACTATCTGCAGTAAGTAGGCCAGGAAGCCAAAAAGTTAACCCTGTAGTCATCTGTCCAAATAACCAGGTGACTGATGAATTTTCTGATGTAAGCCCCACTTCCAACTTAGGACCAGGCAACAAGTGTTAAATATGAACCCTTAACCTATCACATGACATGCCACCGTCTTATACTTCCTGATGCTGACAGCCACCAAGAAGAGCACATTTACACATTTCCTTTCTCCACTGGAAGGTTTTCCCACTCATCTACCTGCCTTGGAGTCTCTGTTTAATGCAATGGTAGCAACTGACTCCCAGTGAGAGCAGGCTCAGAATAAATGGCCTTTGCCTGTTTTCATTGGGGTAGTCTTTGTTAATTGCCATAATCCCAACTCAATCCCTGGTATTGAGGTAACTCAAAAAGAAAAGGTTTTCTAATAAACAGTCTTCATGATTTCGGTGAGTCTGCAGTAGTGGGCTATCATCACCCAAGC
Source organism: Uropsilus gracilis (assembly GCA_004024945.1). Lineage (NCBI taxonomy): Eukaryota > Metazoa > Chordata > Mammalia > Eulipotyphla > Talpidae > Uropsilus > Uropsilus gracilis. Next base: position 4,570 of record PVHY01025552.1, read on the forward strand.
TTAGCCCCTTTTCAGTTGAGATGCCAATGTCTAGAGGCTGGTGAGGCAACCCAGTAGCTCTTTGATTAGAAAAGCCTGAACCACAGAATAGACCCCAGAATAGACCTCCTGGGTCTTCATGAACTTGCTTTAAGATTTCAGGCTTAGGCCGGGCATGGTGGTGCATGCCTGTAGGTGGCAGCCTAGGAAGCCGCGGTTGGGGCCAGTAATCACGGTTCAAGTCACACCAGGGGCACGTAGCAAGACCTAGTCCCAAAATATAGCTGGGCATGGTGGTGTGCCTGTAATCCCAGCTACCTGGGAAGCTGAGGCTGGGGATTGCTTGAGTCTGTGGTACCCTGGGCAACGTGTGCTTGCAGTTCCATGGGCAAAAAAAAAAAAAAAAAAAAAAACATTTCAGGTTTGCCTCTGTGCTTTAGTCACAAAATGGGAATAAATCCTACCCCGTTCACAGGCTTGGTGTAAGAATCAGACAGAATACAATATACAACTGTGCTTTGAAATGGTTCCTAATTATGAAATGTAAGATGTTATCATGAACACATGCATCCATTCTTTCAACACCCCCTGGTGTCCCAGACATGGGAGAGATCAAATAGGGATAAAGAAAGAGGGGAAAAAATTGGCTCAGGGCACATTCTCTGGACGAGCAAGGAAGTGGGAGCAGGCCAGCGGCTGGAGCTGGTTCCTGGTCATGTTATTCTATGCTTTTAAACTCCCACACACACCCCATCCTCCGCCAAAATACATAAACCTCTTTGAATTACACTCCTTCTCTTACAGGAGCAATTGACTACAGTTGGATGTGATTTTCCTTTGTTTGTTTTAATTTATGGGTGACCAGGAATGCTGCACAGCCCCCCATTTTTAAACATCCACCACTCCTCCATCAGAGTCTTCTGGGGTCTTAGTTTTCTGGTAAATTTCTTCGATAAGAATAGTTGTGGTTAGAGGCTGCTCCAAGCACAGCCCCAGGCCATGAGGCTCATTAAGGACTTTCCCCAACTTGGCCTGGCAATAAATCACTGGCTCCAGGAAGAGTGAGTTGGGCAGAGACCCCTGCAGGAAGGAAGGCTGCCCGGTCTCATTCCAGGATGACAGCTCCCCTCAAGGAGGAGAGTTAAAGAAACACAAGAGAGAAGAAATCAAGACCAAGGAGCACACATTTTATCTCTCGGTCGACACCTGTTATTTTACAAACATTGACAGCAAGTAGGGCAAAGAGAAAACCAATTTCACTCATAGATTGCTCAGATGAGTGCCTCATTTTTAGTTTCTCACTTAAAATCCCAAGAATGATGTCTATCACATTCCACATCCCAATTAGAAAGTAGCTCTGAACTGCGGTACCCCTAGAAAGACAAATTATAAGATACCATCTTAATCCAAAGTAGGACAATGAAACTACTTTTGCTTTTTCCTGATTTCAATATCAGAGAGTTGTGCTCTCAAGACCAGCATTTTTCAATCCTATTCATATGTGCATACCCAAAATCAAAAGAGACTAAGGACATGTGAACTTAAGTTGATGATTTCTTCACTGGGAGAGTCACACCACAGGCTAGCATGCTAAATGCTCTGAGAAGTCCTGCATTGATGAAATGAGTTTATCCGAAATACAACCCATGTCAAGTTTGCTTGGTTGCAGACATCTGTTAATATTCTGCAGAAAGTATTGCTCCCTGCCCCCAAAAGGGCAAGTCTGCATGTGGCCATTTAGATTCTGTTTGGTTTGAAGAAAAGGTAAATTTGCCTCCAAAGTCAATATGTTCAATGCATGGTTTCTCGCTAGAGAAATGCCGACATTTGCATGGACACTGCCCCCTGGACAAGGAACAAGGGTTGGTTACTCTCTACTCTTCTCCTTGCACCCTTTCCACCTTCCACCACTTCTCAGCTTTCTTCTACCACCTCTCCTCAGCGAAGGCAAGCTGATGGTTTTTACAGTCCACGTGGCAAAAAGTAAAACAATTAAAATGGATACCAGCCAAAGAAATCTGTGAAGCAGATGATAATGTCAAATATACATTCAGTGCATTTTTATGTGGTTCTTCAATGGAAAAAAAGATTTCTCTTCTTTCGTTCCTTCTGTTCATAATTTTTAACAAATGGTCTTCTTGGAATAAGCAAATTCAGAGATGGAAGCAAAAGGGCCCTACATAGAACTTCAGTTTTAATTGAAGAGGCCATCCCAAGATAGACTACCAGGTGGTGGCAAGATCCAGCTGAGGGACAATTTTAACTTTCTCCAGGGAAACTTATCCACAATGTATTGTTAAATGAAAATGCAAAATACAAAATGGTATGTACACGATGATTCATTTTTGTAAATGTTGAAGACTCAATGTTTGTTAAAAGAATAAAGCACACATGGAAAGGAGACTATAACAGTTTTGACAACAGTCAACTTGACAGCAGTTAGTACTAAGTGGAGGAGTTTTCTCTTTTTTCCTCTTTGTTCTAATTTTTCTTGACTAAAAATGTTTTCAAAGACAAAATATTTTAGAAATGTTCTAATCTACCACTTTTGCAATCTGTGAAGAAGAAGCCAAGGATGAAGGGAGCAGTTTCTGTCCTGGGGAAGAGGGATTATGAGACTAGGTAGAGTAGACAGAGAGTACCCAAAGGAAGGACAATATCCCCCACAGCTATTATATACAGCAGTCAGCTGTGTATACAAGATAGATTTTAGTCAAGATAGACTAGAAGGTGACAATAGGGAGTCACCATCCTAAATACTGGGGACAGATAGTTTTTCCCAATCTAAACCAACCAATAAGTTGATTGATGGTTTTTACAGTTTATAAGATTATAAATAAGACCCAGATCTCAATAAGAAACCCCAACACCCCACCCCACCCCCACTCCCACTCTAACCTCCACCTCACCCCCCACACACTATTCACTAGCTGGAAGTCCAATATATTTTTTTAATTCTTTCTTCCCACCAGACCAGAGAATTTCCAGGGCTGTTTCCCAAATATCCACCAATCAGAAGGTTCTTAGATTGATTTACCTAGGAATCACAAAGAAAGAGGTGGGTGTCACACATGCAGTCATAGTCTCTACCTGTCCTTTTCTATTTTGTCAGTGACCGTCTCCCTATCACCGACAGGACATTGCCCCTCAAGGCCAGCTGATATTCTCTAAGCCACCAAGGTGGGCTGCTCTTCTTCTGCTCCAAACACTTAGAAAACATCAATTTCTCAAAGAACATCTACCTAAGACATTCCCCCACAGGTTGGGGAGCCCCCTCTGCTCCTCACCTCTATAACCAAGACCCATTCTCTGTGGGTGAACAGACACTGCCAGGTTGAGAGGGGCTTGGTGATAATGTGGACTTGTTTAAGAAGTAAGCATCTTTGGCTAGGCTGGTAAGTACAGCCCCATGTTTTCTCAGAATTGTAATATTTTGAGTTTGTGGCTCAGTTCAACTCTATCGCCAAAACTCTTCCACACAAAAAGTAGGTTTTTTTAAATTCAGGTTTTGCCCCTCTCTTCACTCAGATTCCTTTTAGACCCCATAAGTACCTCAAATAGCTCAATTCATAACAAAATTCCCAAAATGGGTAAAACTAATGTGTATTTCCCAAAGACTCCTGGCCTCCAAGCAATCAAGAAAATATGATTAAAGTTCATCCCCTGAATTGTTCATGACAGTGAAATGTTTAAAAATGTGCCCCCAGCATTTAAATAAAGACGTTCAAAGTCTGATCAGTCCCAGGCACAAAGAGACTCCCTGAGAGCAATCTTGCAAATGCCACAGCCAACCTGAAATGACCTTACTTCTGACATGTTCATAATGCCAGTCATGTGTATAACTATTCAAAGTAAAAATATTTTACTCAAAACTCCCACTCAGAACCAGGAGAAGCCTTAGTAATTACCTCAGGCCTGTCCAGATACAGATGAAGAAAAGGTACGTTGGTTGCTCCAGCCAAATTAGTGGTAAAACTAACTGGATGCTAAACCTCCCAACATCCAGTTCCATAAAACAGAATATCAAGCCCCTAATATTAAAAAATAATACTTGTGATAACATGATATACACAATTAGAAAAGCTAGTCAACTCCGACCCAAACTTTATACTAGTTTGTATTTTAGTCTTACATTGAGAAATGATATTCTTTAGTCCTTAATATTATCTTTTTTTTTTTTTTTACAGATGAATCCATTAAAGCTCAGAAAAGTAACTCCTGCAATCATACAGTTTGGACATCATAGAGCCTAAATTCCAACTGAAGTCACTCTGACCTAAGTCTATGCTTTTTGTACAACACTAAATAGATCTTAAGGAAGACAGTGTGGGTGAAGGCTCTTACACTTAAACACAAAATGGTGATTTATCAAGAGGGCTTGCAAAGAAAATAAAGTTCCTTATGTGTGTTGAGTGGCCCTGAGACCTCACACAGAAAACTATTTCCAAATAAATCAATGTCCAAATAAATCGATGTCCTGTTTCAGTATACTTCTTTAAATTACTGTGATCACTTCATCAATTGCACAGAGGGGAGTCTGCATAAGAAATAATAGTATTATGATTTTAATCAAATAACTTTGATGAAAGAATGAGTGACATGCCTATGTGTTGCAAGGACATTACAAACATCAAAGAACACCTCATAAAGAAAATAAAATACTTTTTAATCAATGAATCATCTCCTTTAATTCCTGCAAACAACTAGAATATAAGAAAAACACCAGTTAAAATTATACAAGTCAAACCAGAGAAAAATTATCTTACTTTTACAAACTACTATGTATGAACTGATAAAAATGGAGAAAACTGTCACACTTCCCAGTATTTTGTTGAATAGAAAACACATAGATAGAAAACACATGGATAGATTGGGGGAAAGGAGAGCCTATACATGAGTGTGCAAAGATTTTGTCCCTACTAAATAAGTTGGTTGAGATAAACAATTTACATGTTTTTCAGTGCTACTCTAAATGAAATTTTAATACAGTGAAATTTGGTTGTAATTTCTACTTCAGACTATATATAGTTTTCATTCAATTTGTATCAGTATATATTGTATATTTGCCCCACATTTACATATAGTCTATGAAAATAATTATTTGACAATGAAATAACATACTATCATATGGATATCTGACAATGTATTAAGCCACTCTGTTTTCGTTCAATATCTAGGTTGTTTTCAGTGTTTTCAATCATAAGCACAAAGATATATTAAGTATATGTGTGCATTTTTATCTACATTGGGGTAGAACCTTTAAATTTTAGGAGGTAATCACAAAAGTAAAATTATATTGGGTCAAGTTTCCATTTTTATGTTTCCCTTCTTTTTTTATTCAACTACTACTTTTTTTTAAAAAAGATTCAAGTAAATAGAAATATATAAAATAAAAAGCAAAATCTCCTTTCCTGCCTGTCTAATTTTATTCTCATGCCTATATCACTAATTCAGTGCTGAGTTGAAGTTATTCTATTGTTTATTTCTTCTGTTGAATTTTTTTATATTGGCAATGGATTTTTAAAAGCCCTCTCATTCTGTTAACTGCCTTCTTAGAACACTGCTTTCTGTTTAGGAAAACAATCTACTCTTGGGATTTTTTTTCCCTGAAGATAGAAAATAGGGGTGGGCTAAAAAGATGAACTATTTGGTTAGAGGATTGGGGCTTGAAGCCAAATAATATCTTTTACGAATGGAATGCTTTTTTTTTCCTCTGAATTTTATCTCTACTATGGTTCACTAATTTGTTTATTCATCTTGATTCTTCTTGCTGTATATCTGGTTTTCCTGGATTTCCCATCCATCTCTGCAAATAAAAGCTTGAGAAGCTGTATTTCCATATCTTTCCTCACCACCACCACCCCCTCCCAAATTGCCTGAATGGGAGGGTTAACTCTCTGAAAGGCCCCAAACTTAAATAGGGTGCTGGAAAAATGGAGAGGGGTGAAATTATGGACAGAAATATGGTTCTATTTCAAATGGGAGGAAATAAGCAAAGCTATACATAATCACCACAGTCATAAAATAACATGAATATCTACAAAAAAAACAAGCCGTACAAGAGGAAGTAGCAGCAAATTTTAATTATGGAACTGAGAAACTGCTTCTCCCTGAGGGGTGGTTATACTTGCCCACATTGCATACATTTTTGCTTTCAGATCCATGCCATCCTCTTCATATAATATTGGTATATTATTTTGGAGACATTTCTTAGGAATCTTCAAAATTCATTTCACAATTTTTGTATCTTAAATAAAGATTTTAAAATATTTGTAATGAGTTTTCCAAAGTAAAGTTTCCCAAGGGTATAGTCCTCTACAAGACTGCCCTCACTTAAGATACCAGTCACAAGCTTGATGATCAAAACTTCACTCTTGTTTCAGCTGACTGTAAATTTGAGGAATTCCATCAATTTCTTCAGGTGTGATAATTCATTAGCATGAATCACAGGACTCAGGAAAGCAGTGTATTTATAGTTTTATTTATTATAGTTTTACTAAAGCACTGTATTTATAGTTTTTATATGTATAGTTCTATTATTATTTTATTATTTATAGCTTTATTATAGTTTTACTTATGATAGAACTTAGAGACAGACAATGGAGGAGATGCATATGGTTTATTCTAGAAGGATTATAAACGTGAAGTTTCTGTTATGCTCAGGGATGTTTTACCTTCTCCCTATTAAAGTATGGCAATTCTTAAAGACTATTACCATCCAGGGAAGTTTACCTGAGCTTCAATATTGAGATTTTATTGGGGTCTTATTACATAGTGATGATTGTTGATTGAATCATTGGCCATATGACTCAATCTCCAGCCCTCTCTCTCTCTCCAGAGCTTAGCTGATATGGAGCTTGGGCTGGTATCAGATGTCTCCAAGCCCAAACTTTTGATCATACTATCCATGTTTCTGAGTGAACAGCCCCCATCCTGCATCATTCCACTAACATAAGTACCAGATGTCTTTCTAAGTATTCCACAATGAATAAAAAAGCAAATTCCAAAGTTATAAAATTATCTACCAGGAATTAGGGACAAAAGCCAGTCCATATTACCAAAGTTATATTAAATATATTTTATTACTATATTAATATCTATAATAAATCAAGAAAAACATCCATCTTTTCACCAGCTAATAAGTAACAAAATGCTTAGGTATATAACGTAAAGTATAATTTCTCAACAAACACATTTTAAAATGACTTACATCATGTTTGAATTATTGTCCCAAAACTTATTAAACTATAGGCTAAATGTAACTATGTAGCATCAAAAACACCAAAATTGTTATTATGACTCAATGTTTAAAATTCTTAGAAATGAGTGGATCAAAGACACATGATATAGACACATAATGGAATACCAATCATTGATCAAAAAAGATAAACGCATGCCATTTGTCACAACATGGATGGAACTGTAAGGGATAATGCTGAGTGAAATGAGTCATGAGAAAGATAAATATCAAAGAGCACCACTGATATGTGGAATACAGAGAAATAAAGGTAAGGGTCAGATAAATACAAGCTTAAAAACTAACATTCATAAATTGACTACAGAACTAAAGCATCCAGAGGGAAGAGTGGGTGGGGTAGTGTAATGCAAAGAGGGAAGGAAGCACAGTAGATTGTGGTAGTGGGTTATGTGTGATTCAGTAGTGGGTGCACTATGGTGGCAATACTTGATGATGATATCCCAATAACACCACTATTAAAAATAAATTTTAAAATTCTCACATTTTGTATTTAAAACCATTAAGAAGGCCTGGCACGGGGGCTCGTGCTTGTAAGCTTCAGCCTATGAAGCGGCCGGGGCTAGGGATCATGGTTCAAGCCCCGCCTGGTGCCTGTAGCGAGACCTAGTTCCAAAAAAAATAGCTGGGCATGGTGGTGCGCGCCTGTAATCCCAGCTACCTGGGAAGCTGAGGCTGGGGATTGTTTGAGTCTGTGGTACCCCGGGCAACGAGAGCCTGTGGTTCCACCGGCAAAAATAGCAAGACCTAGTCTCAAAATAAAATAAAATAAAATAAAACCATTAAGAATTTATCTTTATGATTTTCTGCTTTTTTTAAAGGCGCACTAAGAAAAATTTCAAACTATTTTTAAAAAACATTTCTCTACAAATAAATCATTGCATGGATATTTAGCCTTTATTCCCAACATAGGAAAGATCAAATGGTTATCATGAAATGAAAACAGGCAATCAGGCTAACAAGAACTGTACCCAGCCTGGCAATCAGGGAACAAGAACCCTACCCAGCCTTTGCTCAACTATGTTGACAATCAGGGAAGTTGACAATCAGGGAACAAGGTTCATTCCCCGCCCAGGCAATCAGGGAATGAGGACACCAGAGCTGGCAAGAAGCAGGTTTATTGGTACCAGTACTGACTCAACAGATTCAAATCCAAAGACTGAGTACCCCTGCAAGGGAGTTTAGGGTTTATATATGTTGTACATATACTAGTGTTCTGGGTTGACTATCATTGGTGCTAATACAAGGTCTGATATAGCAAAAACAGAATGAGGAAGATTCAAGGAGAAACTGGGCTGCATACCAGCAAACTGAGTCAGGAAGTCATGGGTTGTTTATCTAGACCCCGAGGCTGTAATTCTTAGGTCACTGTGCTTTAGCATACTTTCAAGTTACATGCTTTCACCTGGTCATCGTACTTCAATGTAATCAACAATGTATTTTCTGTTTTTTCAACTCCACAGTTTTTTGATTAATGCTGAAGTTCTTATCATAATGCTGACAGAGATGTTGATTTATTAGCTAAACAGTTGAACCCAGAATTCACAGTATGAAACAGAATTATTATTTAAAGATTATATGATACCTATATATCCATTTACTTTTTAAAAATTAATTTAACTACCTATTAATGCTTTGGCAATGCCTTCCTTTCCTTGCTTTGAAGAATTTCACATTTCACAAATGTGAATTCAGCTATGATAGCTGCATCAAAGACACAGAGTTAGACCTTCCTGGATACTATCAAAGTAATTGGTTGATAAATATCACACAAAGACAGACACTCAAGCATGTACTTTCAGGAAAATTAGTAAGGACAATTTAAACAGAATGTTTGAAACCTCAATAAATTCAAAACAAATCAACTGTGTGCTCCCCAAGGGACAAAATTTACTTTGTGTGCTACCATTTTGATCTATTCTACTACGATGTCATTGTCACAATTCTATCAGCTGATGGTTTTACTGGGTTCAGGACCCTTTCACTATTGATATATAGTTGTTTTATAGTTAATTTATAATTTGAGGAAAAGAAATTCTTCATGAAGTTCTTCTGCCCAAGAAATTCTAAAGAGATCAGTAAAAATATCAAAACTCGTTTTCTAGTCTTGAACTAAGATATATAAAGGAATAAATCATGCTAGGTTTTTCCCTTTTCCTAAAACTCTTAAAACAGTGAAAGTCAGAGCTAAATTAATGGCTTACATTTTTAGGACTTCTGTTAAGAATTGAGATCCAAATATTTTCCACTTGAAGATTCTTTGAAATGGATAGCTAATTAGTTCAAACGAAAATGATTTATTTTCTTGCTAATATGTGGTTTTCAAAATGAGTTGATCATTAAGAAATGATGTTTTAAACAAGATATTTTGGGACATTTCACTGGAAAATACATTCTATTCCTCTCTGAAGGTCCCACTGAAGATACATGTCTTTTCTGAACCCTGCAGACTATTCTAGTTATCACCCTTTTCATTGAACTTTTGCACCACTTTTTTCTAATCTACTAAGGTTGATACTCTTTGGACTCTCACCTATGAATCCTGCCCATCTGTACTGAACCCCACCTTTACTGTAAGAGATGACTAGCAAATAAGCTGATGAAACTGGTATATCCTGTGACTCTCAATAAAAAAAAAATCTGTCAAATTTCACCAAGAAATCTAAAATTAACATAAAACTGGTTGTTGCAATTTGTTCAACATTATATTGGTAGCAACTGGTGTTGTCTGCATAAAGTCATTTCTCAGCAGGCCTCCTACGAGATAGAAAGCTCTGGTTCTAATAGCCAGTTACTGAGACAGTGCATTTCCTGTATACAAAAACAAGATTTGTGAGGGTAATATAACCTGAAAGACATGCCCCCCCCATCAATTCAACTTTCTTTTCTTTAATTCCACAATGCTAAAATCCCTGCAAATGTGTTGTTTAGGCTCCTGTATGTACCTCCCCAGATTCAGTGAAAACAGTTGGAAAGAAGTACAGCTCTCAACACTTCCAAGATGGCAGTCTGACAACACAGCCAGGTTTAATTTGTTAGCTCTAATACTTTTTTCAGTTTTCCCACATCCTCTCATCTCTGTCTTTCCCTTTCCTGGACTTTATTTGAAGGAGAAGTGTTAGATGCACAGAAAATGAAGTAAGGTCTAAGAGTTCCCATATATCTGTCTCTCTCCAGTTTTCCCTATTGACTTTCTGCATTCATGGGACTATATTTGTTACAGTTGGTCAGTCAATATTGAAATACTACCATTAACAAAATGAAATAATGCTATGATTAACAATAGGGTTCACTTTTGATGTCTTCATTCCATTATATTTATTCCGCTCATGGATTTCCCTACTTGTCTTAGTCACCTTTTTATCTGAAGGTCTTGCCCTGCTCTATCACTTGCCCAAGCAGACCCCCATCTCCATTCTGTAGTCAGCATCCTACAGTTGCTTCTAAACAAGTCTAATGATACCTATACATACTATCATACACAACATTCATAATAAACAAGTCAAATAGAGGAGAGAAGCCATGAGGGAAAGTGAAAACTATGCTTTTCTCACCTACGCCCTATGATGTGTTCTCCCTGGCCACTTATTCACCCTCACCCCTGTCCTCATCAGATCAGAGAGAACACAAAATGAATACCAAGGTGCTCTGACTCCCACCTCGCTTCCCTCCCAGAGGCCCCTTAATTAGATAAACTAGTTAAAGAGAAAACATCTGCAAAATCCCCATCAATGTAAGGTAAGGCAGTGGCAGCTCTAATCAGACACTGAGATTCCCAGTCTTCTCATTTCCCTGTCACCCACACCTATTAACAGCCCAGGAGTCTGTCCTCAGAAACCGGTAGGTGTCCTCCTAGCAGCAGCCCTTGGCAATCTTGACTGGGGTTTGATACCAACTCCAACAAAACTGGAAATTCAATACCTGTCAGAGACATAATGTTAGAAAGCCAGTATTTAGGGAATGCCTTGTGCTTTATTAAAGACTTTCATGTCCAATTTACTGACTGAATTTCAGACCAATGGCACATCACTATGAATCAGTTTGACTGAATTCAGTACCATATATGTGTATATAATTCAATCAAATTTTTTTTATCCACATGACACCAGTAATGAATTTTTCACTTTTTAATCAGTTGTTTTGACAAGTATAGCCATAGATGAAGCTACCATTTTGGTTTTCTGCTTTATAAGGAGGGGGATTAAGAAAAAATCTTTTGGCACAATTTTTGAATGGTGTTTTCAAATTCACAGAGGGGATTTGCCGTTTCTTCACAAGCAAAAATGCCTTTAGGATGTATGTTTAACTGCATTCTCCCCCCATCGTGCGCTGCAGAGAACTTACAAGCCCCAGTGGAGAATTTGGACCAATTTTATCATTAAATTAACTCTGGAATGCCCCAGGCAGGATCATTAACTTGTCTCCACTACAGACTAAATGTCCAAATAACCACCTCCCTTCCATGGGCTCCCACAGGGCTCTGGGTATGTGCCATAGCCCAGCCCCTCACATGAGGGACAATTGGACCATTATATTTGCACCAAGAGTAAGCAGCCAGGTTAGCTCAATTCTGTGCACAGTGATGGAAAAAAGGGAAAGGTCACCAAATATAGACCACTGGGACAATTTATTTGTCTTAAGAGTGTTTAAGGCACATAAGCAAAGCCCAGCAGGTTATAAATGGTCAACTTTGTGCAATTACCACACAAGTCTGAAGAGAATCCTATGTGAATACATTTTAACAGCCCTATGGTGGGTCACAACACGTAGGTGGCCTCTCTTTACATGTATGACAAACCAGAAGATTGATTCCTTCCTTGACCCTTCTCTACATTGGGTTTTTAAACATCTATAGTATTGAATGGTGTTCAAACCATCAGTTTGAAATTTCCATGTTTGTCTCAAAATAAAGGATTAGAATTAATGAATGACTTGAAACTTCTGAAAGCATTAACACCAGGCAGTAAGAGTACTAAAACTTGTCAGGGGCAGTGCCTAAGTAGTTTTCCAATCACCATCTGAGTTTTCCACCCAAGCACACAATTTCAAGACCACTCAGGTTCAGGGAACAACAATAATGGGACTTACTTAGCAAACAAGGGAAAACAAAGATTCCCTGAGACCACAAGTGGCCAGTTATCACATCCCAGTTATTGTTCAGTGTTTTATAGATAAAATAGAAGGTGTCCTAGGTGGCGTTTTCCCACCACTCAAGACTTGGAACAAGTATACAAAACAAAAAGGCTAAGATGGCATCTTCCCACCACTAAATACCTGAAGAACGTGGCAGCTAGAGGCAGCAGGCCAGGGAATCCAACATGCAACAACAGCACAAGACATTTGCTGGGGCTGCTGATATATGCCAGAGAAAACAACAGAGTCAGACAAGCAACAATGGGACCAGCAACAACCACTGGACCTGACAGTCCACATTGATACATCTCAGCAAAGAGCCTAACTCTAGACCCTTGTCTTCCCCTCAGGGATGCAATGGCAGCAAAGCAAAACCTCTCATTCAGTGTCTGCTACTAGATGCTTCTTCACATGCCCTTCAAGGCCAACAACCAAAGTCTGTTGGAATGGCTGATCCCGACGCATGACTGACTCCCAGAACTGCTCATTCCTAAGGGCCCTTCTGCAGTTATATCCCTCTCAGAGTTTTCACCCCCACCAATTCTTTTTTGCCCCCAGGGCATACCCCATCTGGTGTTGTTCTCTTCTGCACAGCATCTCCAGGGGGGCACCACCTCTAACAGTCTTTGACTTCAGCATTGCCTTCAGCCCCACTACCATTCTCCTTGTCCAAGTCTCTAATTTTGGGGAAAGAAAATATATGGCTATATGAGTTCATCTACCACTGAACCAATCTCTCCTAATTATTTTTTAGCTTAGGGATCACCAATGTGATTGAAATTCATTCTGTATATCTATAAGGCTATTAGAAAATGGAAGGAAGGAAGGAAGGAAGGAAGGAAGGAAGGAAGGAAGGAAGGAAGGAAGGAAGGAAGGAAGGAAGGAAGGAAGGAAGGAAGGAAGGAAGGAAGGAAGGAAGGAAGGAAGGAAGGAAAGAAGGGCTAAAGGGGGTGGGGAAGGAACCCACCTGAAGTTAACGGCGCCCATCCCAAAGTCCGGAGAGCGGACTGAGGCTCTCGCGGACAAAAGAGTCAGCTGCAAAGGGGACTCCGACCCTGCTGAGAGGAGCAGGTAGCCCACCAGCACCTGGGGGAGGAGACCATGCAAGACAGGTAGGCTACCCTACCTGGAGCAGCCTGTGGTGTCTCCCGGTTGTCATGGAAACAGCCTGGGAGGGAGGCAGTCTGGCCATTTGCATCTGTATGGACCCTGGCTATTCAGCCTAACTTTAGCTCGGACTGAGTTGCTAAAGGGGGTGGGGAAGGAACCCACCTGGATTTAACGGCGCCCATCCCAAAGCCCAAAAGCATCGGCGCCGCTACACAGCACCAGCGCAAACTCAGAAAACAAGGACATTCACTACTAAAACCACATAGGC
>PVHY01025553.1:0-18278 GCA_004024945.1 Uropsilus gracilis
CCCCGCGCTCAGCTCTGCGGGCGCTGGGCGCATCTCACGTCCGCGCCTGGCCCCCAGGCCGGCTTCCCTGGTCGCCATGACGGCGACCGTGTTCTTCGGCTGTGCCTTCATTGCCTTCGGGCCTGCGCTCGCCCTCTACATCTTCACCATTGCCACAGAGCCGTTGCGCATCATCTTCCTCATCATCGGGTGAGGTGGTAGCGCCGGGAAACCCGGACTCGGGGCTCCCCTCCCCCACCGCAGGGGCCGCTGACCCCGGCGTCCCCACCCAACGGCTCGGGGCGGGGAGGTGGGTTGAGACGGGCAGAGCCGAGGTCCCGCGCCCTTGGGACTCGTCGTCCTCCGCCGAGGGCCGGCGGGAAAGCTCGCGCCGCGCGCCTTCGGAGGGCGGTCGCCGGAAAGGCGTTTCCGCTGTGGGTCTCAGAAACCCCTGATGCTTTGACTTCCTAGTTTTTGCCGAGGTTTGTGGGTGGGTGAGTGGTGAAGCCGTTAAAATTGTGTGGAAAAATATGTGCAAATACGCATCTTTCATTTCTGTGGGGAGCGTGTTTCTGTTTCCCTCGGATTCTCACCGGCGGCTGTAATCCTAAGGAGTTAAGGACCATTATTAGCACCTGCGCACCAGGTGTTTTAGAACACACAGCTCTAACCACACTGCAGATGTGCGGATTCGGAATGCCTGGCCTGGGGTTCGGCTATGGTTTTGTTTGTTTGTTTGTTTGTTTGTTTGTTTGTTTTTAAAGCGCCCAGGTGATCGATTCATTATGCAAGTGAAGGGTTAAAACCTATGAAAACGCTAAAGCTCTTAAAGGAACTTGGTAAATACCCAACACTGGTGGCCGATGTGGTCAGAATCTGTTTTCACCTGTCCCTTGGCTCTTTGTGCAACTCTGCCATGTCCTCACCCCGCCACGAAGTCTCACTGGCCTCAGGAGAAGCTGCCAGACGAGGCCAGCGTTTCCCACCTTTTCTGTGCTGCTTCACTTCTCACAACTGTATTGAAAGTGCAGCCTCACATGTGTCGTTTAAAAGCAATAGATATTTGAGCAAAGTCGTCATAAAGCATGTTAGAATCCCCTTCTCTGTAGTGGCACCTACCCTCCTCCCCATGATAGAAGAAAGGTATTTTTAGGGCCTTGAAAGAAGAAAGCTCTCTGATGCAGGTTTTCCTCTCTCCCATCCCATTTTCACCAACTGGTGAGCCATATCCACCTCTACCAAGGATGCCTTCAACTCTTACCAACTGTTTCAACACAATAAGTGAGACTAATCTACAAAATCTACAGCATTCTTTTACCTGCAACTTTTTAATATTAACATTGTCATAATAAAAAATATTAAGTCCATACCGCCTCCCATCCAAACAAACCAAAACAAAAAACAGATTCTCAGTCTCTGAATTTTATGCCCATCACAGTTAATAGAGATATAAACATCTTTCTGCAAAGAATATACTTGCACCTCAATGGAAAAAGCATCTATTAGAGCAAATAATCAGTTTCCAGCTTGACTGTCCTTGGCACATAAAGTCTGCAGATATACTTGCAAATAGCACAGTCACCGAAAAAGAGTGATTCCTAGGAAAAATCTCATAGACTTCCTGTACTACATGTTCATCTCATCAGGGAAAAATGCATCATTTGATCTGGAACAATTGATCCAGAATATCACTTTATGAGGACTTCTCTTCCTTAAGAGTCAGGAAGTCTATTCTTTCTCAAGCAGGTGTTTTTCCTCTTTTTTCTTAATTTAAATCATTATTAACCCTGTACTTGCATTCATTTGTACCTTTTGTTTTTTCCTGATTTTCAGAGCTTTCTTTTGGTTGGTGTCTCTACTGTTTTCCTCCTTTATTTGGTTCCTAGCGGGAACCATTACTGGCAACAAAGATGAACCAACACCGAAATATCTGCTGATTTTTGGAGTATTAATCTCAGTCTTCATCCAAGAATTGTTCCGGTTTGCCTATTACAGACTATTAAAGTAAGCTAAATGTTTGACATCTTTTTTCCCAATTCAAATTGTATTTGAATTATGGTTTAGTAATTAAAACATTACTGTAGTATGATATTTGAGGTTCCATGCCTTCTTACAAAGTTCAATTCCAAGGGATTGGTGTATTACCAGCCTTAAAACAGTATTTTAACTTTGTGACTATTCCTTCATTCACTCACTCAAAAATATTTGAGAATTTAGTCAATGCCAGGCATTTTCCTAGGCATTGGGAAACAATATTAATCTGTATATTGGGAAGAATCTAGCATTCATCCTGCCAAACTATATTTCAGGGTAGCCAAGTAGCTGATTAGAGAAGTTTTCTTTTATAAAAAATGTTAATAATAATAATAATCTACAGCTAATAATAATCACTAGCTAGTAGAAAAAAGGGTTCTCCTTTTTAATCTTTATGGCACCTAGTGAAATACTGGGTTTAGGAAAAATGATCAGGTGTTTGCTAAAGTTATTAGGTGGAAGGCTAGTAACTGTACAATGGAGGGATCAGACTAATGATAAACTCCTGACATGAAAAGAGCACCAGCCAGCTATTATGTTCCTCTGTTTGAATGTTTCATCTATACAAAAACCAGTGAAATCTTGAAAAAATTTTCTCAACAGGAATTTTCATGTAATTTTTACAAATGCAATATGATTGTAAACCTTAAAATTTTTTTATCTACTTCTATGTTTCATAAGGAAAATATAGATATTTAATCCTATTTTTATAATTAAATACCTTTCCAAAAGTTTAATTGACTTTAATCTTTCAAACTTACTGCAGATTCATCTGTTCTAACTGCATGAGTTTTCTTCAGAGATACATTTTGAATCAGTGTTACAAAGCCACATGTGCAGATCTGATTCATGGATAGCTAATCAAAGTAAATTGAGTAAAGGTAATTAGGAAGTTCACACAATTGTTTTTGACATTTATAAATTAATTTAAATTATAAATTTTTTAACAACTGAGAATAAATCATTAAAACATACAGCATCAAGTGAAGCTCCCAACATCAGTTTAAAGAATTAGCAGTAGTTATTCTCATATCTTCTTAAAATAGGATCCAAACAATAACAGTTCACAACAAAAAAATGTAATGTAGTTTTTTGGGTTTTTTTTTTTTTTTTTGGTTTTTTTTGAGACTTGGTCTCGCTATTTTTGCCTGTGGAACCGCAGGCTCATGTGGCCCAGGGTACCACGGACTCAAGCGATCCCCAGCCTCAGCTTCCCAAGTAACTGGATTACAGGCACACTCCACCACACCCAGCTGTTTTTTGGACTAGGTCTCACTATGTTGCCCTGAGCGGCGGGACTTGAACCATGATCCCTAGCCCCAGCCACTTCATAGGCTGAAGCTTACAGACACGAGCCACCGTGCCTGGCTAAAATGTAATGTATTTTAGAGAAACTATTTCTGTTGGACTCAGTATTCCCTCATATGATGGAAGACAAAATTAAAGGGACTAAATTCCTAACTGCTGCTGAAATGTAGTTTCAATGGGTGCTCAGAGGATCTTCCAACAGAGACAAGTGTTTTGCAAAAGCCAGAAACCATCAGGGCACTTAGTAGAGATCAGGGTACAAACATCTTGCTAACATTTGTCTTGCACACATTTTTAACTTATGCAGGACCACAATGTAGACTTAAATTCATTCTGTTACTTATGCTTTTTCTAACTGACAGCTGAGCTCAGCATGTTCACATATAGATACTTCCTTAATTGCTCGTTATTTGAAGACAAAGATCACAATTAATACTTTAGATTTCTGAACTACTGTCAACCATTTTCTCCCATAATGCAAAATAGTCATTTTTGCCATGTCATGGTTTCATAAGCAGTTTCCAATAAACTGAAGGAGTTTCAACCTCAACATTGATTTTAACAAATTATACATAGTGTGAGTTATGTTCATTCATTTCCCAAAATAGCCCCAGAGAAGTTTACACAGTTCTTCCAGAAGAAAATTTAGTTAATGTCTAATTACTGTGTAAGGAAATGCTTCTTATCATTGTAATTTTAATTCACTAAGTACTTTGTGCTTTCTTTTAAGGTAAACACTGAAATATACACCCAAGTCATTTCTACTAAAATCTGGACTGCACTTAACACTCCATCTTAAAACAGCAATGCTTTATTTTCTTCATTTCCTGTTACAGACCTAGTTTTCCTTCGGCCTGTTGTGGTCTCCTAATCAAAACTTACTATCTTTAATACGCAACCCTAGCTTAAATGGGCAGTAACATCCATATAAATCACTATATGGTGAAGTTCTTTTGTTTACCTAATACTTTACTCTTAATCTTCTTTAGATTGAATTGTGACATCATTTCCTTTTGAGTCAACATGAAGAAAAAATAAGAATTTTATATAGGACTATTCTGGCTATCTTAATTTCTTCTCCCTAAACTATAATAATAATCTACCAACTTTAGCTTTCAACAAAATTCTGCACATGACAGAAGAAAAATTTTTGTTGAAAAATCTTTGTTTAAAATTATTCAGAAAAAAAGCGCTAAATTTTGCTTCAAATCATTGGTCCTTTTTGGTTTCAATTTTAAATTGAACTAGATAAAATTATTGTGCTACAAATTCTCAAAAGTTTTTATGAATCACATCATTTTCTAGAAAGTTAGGTAATGCTTCTTGACATATGATTGAAATTAATTCTTAAAACCAGAAAGATGGAAGTTTCCCAAAAGATACATAATCAAAACGGGGGAAAAAGTCTTTATTATATTGGAAAGGCATAGATAAGTAAGTGAACAGTAAAATATATATTAGAAGATGCAGTCAAATACAAATAGAATGTATAACTGCATCGAGAAAAATTAGAGAAATAGCCATTGGAACAATAGCAAAAACCATCCAAGCTTAGAATTTATAAATACTTCTCAATGCCACCATCTAAAATAATTCAGGCTGTATTGGGGGAGAGCAAGGGTTTATTTAGTGACATTTTATATGATTTCATATTTATAGTAAAAAAAATACTTTTTTTCAAAAGAAAAAAAAAAAGCTGTGCACTTGAGTTCCCTTTTAAAGCCAGAAAGTAGGTCATCTATAAGATCCATGGAGACAACATATGCAACAACTGATTTGAAACACAACTTGAACTTAGAGCTGTATTTTCTTCTAGGGAGTCATGAGGTTGACTTTAGTTATGTAGTAAGACTTGGTTAGTAAAATGATGACTATTCTTTTGTTTTTGCAAATGTCATTAAAACATTCCATAAATTTTCACACATGTAACCAAGACAGAACCTCAATAGCATCTCTTATAATAAGTTTTTGGTCATTTGTTCTTGCCAATATGTTAGACCTTCTGTGTTTTATGTTGTTTTTAATAACATATTAAAATTAAATAACAAAGCATTTAAATTACAGATTGGAAACCAAGATGCTATTACTTAGAAACAAAATCTTAGAAAAGGTGTAAAAATGAAACTTCTGTTATCTTGGGAATATTAAAGTGCAACAAACAGATATCAAAGGTAACATTTAGATTTCCACAGGACTACAATATCCTTAACATTTAGCTGTGAAATTTAACTTTTACTCTATAGAGTACCATTAAATTGACCAAAATCTCCTTTCTGAAGATTAAATATCCCATTCATGAGCTGCACAGGCAAGTGGAATCTCTTGTCACATGTCTGTCATCTTGTTTCTTTAAAGTTTCTCCTTCACCAGGAGAAGAGAGAGTTGGCTTCTAAATCCTTACTGATCGCTATTCTTTCATGTCAGTACACATGCCCCTTTTCATCAGCACTGGTGTTCACCTGTGCCAGGATCCAGCACAGTACTCTGCTCTGCTCTAAGTAGTGCAGAGAGCAGCAGTTATCCTCATCCATCACTGGAGATTGTCCTTGTCATAGCTCAGCTTCAGGTTGCACTGGGATTTCCTGTTACCAGCATCATTAACTCCTGTTGGTTCAGCTTTTTCACATAGAATGGTTGTAATTTTGAAACAAACTTCTGTGTTTTTAATTTTTCGTTGTTTTTTAAGGGACTAGGTCTCTCTATGTTTCCTGGGGTAGTCCCGAACCCATGGACTCAAGTGATCCCTAGCCTCAGCCTTCCAAGGCTGGGATTACAGGTGTACACACCTAGCTATTTTTTGAGACTAGATCTCGCTATGTTGCCTGGTGTAGTCTCAAACCCACGAACTCAAGCGATTCCTAGCCTCAGACTCCCAAGGCTGTGATTGAAGGTGTGTGCCACTGTGTCCAGCACAAACTTGTTTCAAATACAGAATTTTAATTAGTGACCTTAGGACTTTAGGTTCTAAAATCTGACTTAACTGAAGCAGCTAAATGGGTATCTCATATTTGTTCTTCACTGTTTTCTTACTTCCTGGTTTCCTCATGAAATGCAGTCTTATAACTGCGCTTACCTATGGTTCCATAGGACTACCATATAAGCTGAACACAGATCACTGTTTTAATAAGGGCAATGAGTGGGTATGTGCACATAAAGAAGGTAGTATGGCTGTCAGTCTGCAGACTCCCATTGCTGATAAGTTCAGAGAGGCATCTTTGGCCTATTGAAAAACATGCATGCTCCTCTGAAAGGACATTTGGAAATTTGCAAATAGATGCTAGAACAAACTTTTACTAACAGGTACTTTTTTTGCCTTTTGCACAATGCATCTTAACAAGCCTTTGGAATACTGTACAATTATCAGTAGCAAATTTTAGAAATATTGGATGTATGTAGTTATGTATTAAAACAAATTTAAGGATTATTATGATTATTCATGACTAGCAGTTATGTAGATACTTTTTTTTTTTGAGACTAGGTCTCGCTATTTTTGCCCGTGGAACCGCAGACTCTCGTTGCCCGGGGTACCACAGACTCAAGCAATCCCCAGCCTCAGCTTCCCAGATAGCTGGGATTACAGGCGCACGCCACCATGCCCAGCTGTTTTTTGGAACTAGGTCTCACTATGGGCCCCAGGCGGGACTCGAACCGCGATCCCTAGCCCCGGCTGCTTCATAGGCTGAAACTTACAAGCACTAGCCACTGTGCCCGGCCTTATGTAGATACTTTTAAATTTCTCTCATGTTATGCTAAATTCAAACACAGGATCTTTGGTTTAATCAAAATTTCAGTAATCTCCACCCACTATCAAAGTGGAGTCTAACTTTTAAGTTGAAAGTACTACCTTTATCAAATTTTTGCCTCTGAATTCGGTGCCAAGATTAAAATGTGGATTTTGCACCAGCCAGTTATACATTTATGGAATTGGTCCAAATGTTTATCATTGTAGTCTAATATAAACTTATTTCCTAGGTCAAACCTTAGGAACAGTAAGTACTTCATATTTACTGACTGAATGTATGAATGGAATATGTAACTTTCAGACTAGCACAGAGATGAAAGAATTGGCTTGTGACACAAGTGACAGACCCTTCTAATGTCACTAAAATAAATAAATAATTAAATTCCAAGTTATGATCCTGTATACAACCTAAAACATACATTAGAATTTTTTGTTTGGTTTAATACTTTACAACTTAATTCAATCTTAAAGTCTTGTAATTCCAATACCATACATATTTGGTAATTTTAGAAAATCTTCCACTTATAGAAGAAAAATTAAGATAATGTTGCTACAAGTTTTTAAGCATGTAAGTCTGTTTTTAAAATTTCTGAAATGGTTTATCTACTATGAATGCATATTTCTTGATTCAAAAATGAGTCAACAAAGGAGAAGGAGGATGGTATGATTTATCAGTAGTTTTTAAAGTTTATATTTAAAAAAATGCTTTTACTTTTTTTGTTCTTGCAAACAAAGAAGTTTCCACATTAGTGTAATGGTCAACTTAAAAATGCTGCCGTTAAATCATCTGTTGTTTGTTCTATCCATCAGGAACACGGAAACTAACAGTGTTTTGTACTTTTTCACTTCCTTATGTTAGTGTTGAGAACTATTAGTGCCAGAGACCTTTACCCTACAAATTTGCAACATCCAAAATAAGGAAGTTTATTATATTTTTGAATTCATGTGTATATGTTTAATTTGTTTGTGATAGCAATACTTTGCTCTACCAAATGATTATCTTTTATTTATCACTGAGCAATTTGTATAAAACAAATCCTTCAAACTCTATTGATTCTACTATACTTTTATAGGTATCTTCGGTGGAGATAATTGCTATTTTTTTTTCAAATGAATATATGTGTGTGTATATGTTTCTATGTGTCTTTGAGCTATTAATTAGCCTTTAACAACATTCCTGTGACAATTAAGTTTACCTATTAATATTATTATTTAAGTAGTTCTAGACATTTTAATTGGCTACTGCCCCAGAAAAAGAAGACAGCAGTTCACTTAAGTTTTCACTACCTTATTTATGTCCTTACTACCAAATGATGCTTCCAAATGAAGAACACTGAAATGGCAAATGTTGGCCCCATGGTGTAATGGTTAGCACTGTGAACTTTGAAATTGATTGCATCTAGAAAAGCAAAGAACTCTTTCCATTATGCTTTTTACTATTTTGGTTGAATCCTAATTCTTTTTTTTTTTTTTTAATTGAATAAGTTTTGTTTACATTTACCTTTTGGGTGTTCCTCCCCCCTCCCTCATTCCACCCACCTGGTCTCTCTGCATCTCTTCTTTCACTGCAATTTATTGTTTAATTTTTAGTCCCTTAGGTTCTTCCTCTTCTTTTCTGTAGCAATGTCCTTTTGTCCAGTTGTGGATGTGGTTTCCTGGGACACAGTGGCCTGTGCTTAGTTTTCCAATTGTCTTTTTGCTGCTGGCCACTAGTTCATACAAGACTGTGTTCTTTCAGTGCCTCCTCCTCCTTTCTGATTGGCTGCTCTTACCTATCTTCTGTCATATTTTGCTCCTTCTTTGTTTTGTAGTTCTGGTTGCTGGCGTTTGGAGTGTTTCTCCCGGCCAAAGTTTGTGAACCAATTTTTTTGATCGAGATAGGCCCTGGTCCAGTTCATTGTGGGGCCACTGCCCATCTCTGTGGCTTTCCTCACCCCCTAAAGTGGGAGGGTTCTTTGATCATGCTGAAGGCATCTCTGAACGGGAAATTCCATTCCCATCGTTGTAGATCACAGTGGTTGTATTTCTGAGGTAGTTTGTCTCTATAATCGGTCTTATAGTCCTGTGTCCCATGGATCTGACATGTTCATTGTTCCCGAATACTTCTTTTTCACCTCTGTATTCATGTGCAACGGCTGTTGAATCACTGATTTAGTTGCTTCTGGTGAGGGTTGACTAGATCTGGAGAAGACCAGAGGGAATGACCCCTACCACCCACTACCCTCCCCCAACCCCACCTCCCCACTCCCAACAGCCCATGGCAGTGTGTGGGGGGCGCTCAGTGCCCAGCAGCATGGCTGAACCAGGCATGTGAGCGGGGCTACCCCGCCTCCCCCAGCCACCTCATGGTATGGTGGCCAGGGGGGCACCCTCAGCTGCTCCCCAGTGCCCTGGCAGGTGGTGGGGCTCCCCTACCTTGCATTCCCAGAAAAGAGTGTGGCAGGCTGGGTGGCTGAGGACTCAGTGCCAGGCAGCATGGCTGAACCGGGTGTGTGGGTGGGACTACCCATGCCTCCCCTGACCACCTCATGGTACGGTTGCCAGGGGATGCCCCAAGCTGCTCCCTGATGCCCTGGCAGGCACTGGGGGCCCCCCCTACCTCGCATCCCCCGAACCCTAAATAAAAGGAGTGTGACAGGCTGGGTGGCTGAGGGCTCAGTGCCTGCCAGCATGGCTGAACTGGGCGTGTGGGTGCGGCCACCCCTGCCTTTCCCGGCCACCTCATGGTACAGAGGCCAGGGGCACCCCCAGCCACTCCCCACCACCCTGGCAGGTGGTGGGACCCCCCTACCTCGTGTTCCCGAACCCCGAAAAGAATGTGGCAGGCTGGGTGACTGAGGGCTCAGTACCCGGCAGCATGGCTGAACCAGGCGTTGAATCCTGATTGTCTTAATTTGACGTAATCACTGATACAGAATGGGTAGGCAAACTATATGCCTGTTTACCCTGAAATTTAAATTAGCATGTCTAAAATCTAAGTGTGTTCTGGTTAATTTGTCTACTTTTAGAGTTAACTTATTTTTGTTTTAGATGTTGAAAATTGTTCTGAAATGTTTGACTATTTTTGCTTTAATAAGTGTACTTCGTAATGAATATACAAATGTCCTTTGAGTCAGTTCATTATCACAGTTTCTAGTCAACAGAAGTTAGTAATAGTGACTGGTGGAACTGACCGGCCACACCTAACACTCCTAAAAAATCTGCTGTGTGGTGGGGGGCAGGACTCATGGTTTATTTGTGAATTATCTACCACGGAAGTATGGATAGGATGACTCCAAAGGTGATTTCTTACTGAGCAGTATTCTGTTGTTTCATTCACATATTTACTTCCTTTTCTGAACATTTTGTTCTCCCCTGAAATGTGATTGAGGACATAAATAATCTAAAATTTCTACCGATATTTTAGAATCAGGAGAACATATGATTAAGTATGAGAGTTCAGAACATTAGTATTGTAGTGTTTAAGAATAAGGAAAATGTAGTGATTACTAATAATTGATAAAGGTAATTTCTTTGAGAAATTGCAGCCTGAATGATTTTAAAAAATAAATACAACTTAGATTTAAAAATAAACACACAGTGGGAAATAGAAGGTGGCAAAAAAGTTAATCCAGATAGAAGATGTAACAAAGTACCAATAAAGTAGCAATGAAGATATAGACTTTGGAAAGTGGATTAAAATTCAGTGTTAAATGCCATAAAGTAGTGAATTAAGTAAATACTTAATTGAGCTAAAACCAAAACAAAGACAAGGGGCTTGCTTTTTTTTTCTTATTAAACTCTGTAATGCGCCTGGGAACGGTGGCTCGTGCCTGTAAGCTTCAGCCTATGAAGCGGCCGGGGCTAGGGATCGTGGTTCGAGTCCCGCCTGGGGCCCGTAGCGAGACCTAGTTCCAAAAAAATAGCTGGGCGTGGTGGCGTGTGCCTGTAATCCCAGTTACGTGGGAAGCTGAGGCTGGGGATTGCTTGAGTCTGTGGTACCCCGGGCAACGAGAGCCTGCGGTTTCACGGGCAAAAATAGCGAGACCTAGTCTCAAAAATAAAATAAATATAAAAATAAACTCTGTAATGGCATGTTTGTGTATATATTTTTTATTTTTCTTTTTTGTGTGGAAGTCAGTAAAACACTAAAATTGGTTGGTTTTAGTTAATTGAAAATTTGTTGGATTTTGTTTGAACAGGCTTTAGATTTAGAGTATAAACTGAACAGAAATCTCAGTATTTGGGTTTTGAAGTATCTTGTGTATTTTCATGATATATTATTTACAAAAATTGTGTGTTTTGTTTTAGAAAAGCCAGTGAGGGTTTGAAGAACATAAACCCAGATGAACCAGCACCCTCTATGCGACTACTGGCTTATGGTAAGTAAGAACTGCCTGATGTCATTAAGAAAAAATATTAGATTTGGCATTACAAACACATTTTTATCTTATTTTTTGGTAAATTTTAAATAGTATTTTATTAATACCTTGACTTATTGGTATACTTTCCCCCCAACTTTCAAGGACGGTATAAAGGGAAATGACTGCTAGTGACTCTTACCTGTCAGCTTTGAAAGTTAGGTTTTTAACATGTATATTCTAGTTAATAATTTTATGTGATGTTACAGTTATCTTCTGTAGGTTACCATGAATTGGTTGTACTAGGACTGTTCATACTAATATAGAGAATCTATGTAAATCTTTAGGTTTAAAGATTGCATCTGGGTCACTAAGTTGTTACCACAGTTTAATATCCAATATCCAGTCACCCATCAAGTACAATTCCAAGCCATCAAATTTAATTCTACAAGTTCCATTATCATAGTAAAACCACACTTTTACATCATATCAGTCTTTGTCTCACCTATTAATTCTGTGCCTGCCTAGCTCTTTTACTTACCTTTTTCATTTCTCTGCTATACTGCACTGTTAATTTCCTTTCATCTCTCTACCCTCTTCTCTCTTCATCATATTCCTAAGGACTTGCCTTGCCAGAGCCCCTTCTCTTGTTTCTTCAAAAGCCTGTATTCTCTTTCCCCTTTAACAAAAAAATCATATTTCTTTTTACTTGCTTTGAATATTGCTTTGAAGAGAAATCATCGCATGAAAATAATTTAACGGCGTTTTTTTTTTTTTTCCTCTTTAGTTTCTGGCTTGGGTTTTGGAATCATGAGTGGAGTATTTTCCTTTGTAAATACTCTGTCTAACTCCTTGGGACCAGGCATAGTGGGCATTCATGGAGATTCTCCCCAGTTCTTCCTGAATTCAGGTATGTGCCTGGTAACTATGATGATTCAGATTTCTAATCTAATGATCTTCGTTACTGGAGTCTGCTACTTTAGGTGTTAAAGTGAATAGAAATATATGTTGTGCTTTCTAACATCAAAGTACTGTTACACACTATAAGGTAAAGGATCTAAGAAGGGAAAATTTTTGGTGAGGGTGTTTGAGAATTTTGGAGTGTATTATAGCATTCATAAAATTCATTCTGCTGTAGAACAACATTGCTGTATAGATGAAATATAAGTGAATATTTATAGACTATAAACACATTTTGGTTTTTATAAGTTTATATTTGGGACAATATAAACCCTTTAATTTGTCATTTTGGCTCCCTTTTGGAGGGCAGTATAATTTGATCTTGAAATTGAAGGTGGGAAATGATTTTTGTTCAATGGGAAGTAACGTCATAGACTTAAAAGTATATTTAAGCGTATATATATATATAAATTAAAGAACAATACCCCATCTTCCCTATTCCTTAAGAACCAAAACACTAACAACTTAGTCTTTTTGTCTCTCATCATTCTTCCCCCAGAGATATCCATTGCCCTGATTTTGTGTTATTAGTTTCCCAAGTTAACCAGGTTTGAAAGGTAGATTTTTAACATGTTTATATATTTTGTTTTGAAGGTAAAACTTTGAATGTTTACTTTCATGTAAGTATCTGAAAAAAATTAGTATTTTTCCTGCCTGTCAACAGTATAAAATAAGTCATATTGCATTCTTTAAAAAAGAATGACATTAAATGATTTGACCTTTTTGACCAAAGGTGCAATATTAAAGAACAGACTCATTTCAAACTGATTTTTATCTACCAGATAAAAGTTGTAATCATCATGCAATGATGATACATTTGAGAGTTGGTATGGTAATGTATATAACTAAAATTTCTCTCAAATTCCACAAAATAATCTTTTAAAAATAGTTTGAAGAGAAAAAAAAAAAAACCACTGTATTTTTTGTTTTCTCTACAAGTTCTGTCATTGGAAGTGACCTTTGCACATAATCTTTTAATTAAGTGATTATTTAACATTTATGTCAAAGTGATTCTTTAGTAAGTCTTCAAGGAACTTACTATTTAGTAAGTGGAGGGGGGGTGGATAGTGGAAGGATAAAATAAAAAATGTGAATAAACTTTTCACAGTGTAAGACAATAATAGAAAATATATGAGAGGGTATGACCAAATTTTAGAAAATTGCTACAATAGTTTAACAAAATCCTGCCTGTTATAACAGCCCCCAAACCCAGTTGACACAAACCATTTCAGTCCAGACCTTCACTTCTCCTGTGCAGATTACTATTCACTCACAGCTGCTTAGATTTCTCAAGACACTTTCCTTGTGAATCCACCCTGTATGCAGCCACCAAAGTAATCTTCCCAGTATAAACAGACTTTTCAAGGCCTGTACAATAAATTCAGGACCCTTTACATCTGGCTACAAGTTAGAGGATGGGACATTATGTTGATGGTATTGTATTTGTTTAGTCATTCTTCCAGCATAGCAAATTGCTTTCCTTTTAGACATTTTATAATTAGAATATCTTCTGCAATTTTTAAATTGTTTTACTTAGTGTTAGGCTTTTAAAACAAATGTAATATTAATATCTGAAATGTGTTGGAGTCCCACATAAATTAATCAAACATAATACAAGGGGGTATTACTGCTACAGTTTTCATCAATTGGATTGTTATACTGCTCCATAAACAGTTTCCTTCTGGTTCTAAGTAGCATTCTCCTTGTGAAACTTATTTTTCTGCCATCTTCACTAGATGGCGCTAATTCCCTTTAGTTAGCTAGGTTATATCATAAGACTAATTTTAATTTAGACTGATTCTTTTGCAAGAAAGTAAAAGATGCACTAGTAGTATGGATATTGTAATTTCTATAAATTCAAGAGAAAACTCAAAGAAAATAAAATATTTTAATTCTTTAAGTTAGGATGGTATTGGCCATCCTCTCAATATGTACCTATAGTAAATGAACAAACAACTGTTCTTTTGTTTTTTTAAATTTTTTATTATTTTGTTTTACATTATTATCTACCCCAGGGTCCTTCCACCACCTTATCACCTGTGAACCATCATTCTAGTCTTTTGTGTCTCTCCCACCCCTGATTTACAACTGTTCTTTTATCATGCACAAGAATTTTTTGTTTTGACTTCATTCTTTGGAACATAAATTTTGAATTATATATTTAAGAAATTAATTTTTAGCATTTAAAAATAATAGCCCCAAGTTTGTATGTATTTGTATTTGCTGTATATATTATTTATAACTACTGTTAGTATTTATTTAGGCATAGGCTCATTTTTCATTTTTCAGTTAAATAAGTTTCTATGGTTAGCATATCCCATTACAAAATTCTATGTAAAAATTCAGTTAAACCAGGACTACAGTGTATCCATGTTAGTATAGGATATACATTATATGACACATGTGTATACATACACATATAGTAGGTGTAATTTATAAATAATGTGCATGTGTAAATTAACAGTAAATTAATGGTTTAATTTGTTGTATATTAGGCTAATATTAACTTTTATTAGAATTGTTATTATTATATTGATAATTCTGTAGAGAGGTGAAAGTATGAAGAGTCCTAAGTCCAAGTTTTATCTTGGTTCACTAATTATCTGGTCAGGCCCATTTGATCATGTAAACACTCATTCCGTAAATAATTACTCATTTTTTTATTGAATAAAAGTTATGCCAAGCTATAAAAATTCAGTCTAGTTAATGTCTACACTTCAGTCTAGTAGGGAATAAAAAAAGCAGCTTCAGTAGAATGGTGAGAAAGGACAATCAGTGCACATACCCATAACTCCAACTCACACTTGAATGTTTGTGTACTCTGCAGTTACTGCAGTTGTAATTAATTGGTCAACTATGTACTTAGTTATCTGTTTCTGCCACTGGATTCTAGGCCATAAAAATACAATTGTCTTGTTCATTGCACTATCTCCAACACCTTATGGAGTTGTTCCTAGATGGGGTTGTTGAGAGAAATGAAACCCAGGCACAGCTCATAAAGTGTTTTGAGTAGAGACTTTAAAAGGATGAAAATAAAGCTAGGCAGGTAAAGGAAGGGGGATGTCAGGAAAGAATGTGTGCCACAGCTTTCCCGTGGAGACCATGTGCAGTATCATGATTAGTTCTGAGCATAGTGATTTAACAGGATTGCTAAATTGGTATGAAGCACACTGTTAGTATGGTGAAAATCTGAAAGTTTATCCTATGGGGTATGATTGAAGGAAAGAGGAATACTAAGCTTGAAGAAAAACAAAAGTAAGAGGAATGTGGGAGATTCCATTTTGTCCTAATTTATTATTCCTCTGGAATAAAATTACACATCTACACTCTTGCATGGGCTTGTGGTGACCAAAATGGACTTTCCTACTCCTGACATTGAGCTCAGTCATGTGATTTGAATTGGCCAATTTAGCAGACATGATGCTAGTCAGAGGTCTGAAAAGCATTTATGTGGTTGAGCCTGCCCTTTTGGGCTGGTCATATGCCATGAGAACTTATCATGCATAGTCATGCCTGCTTAGCCTGGACCTAGAATGAATACATGTAGAACAGACCTGTACCCAACCTGAACTTAAGAACCAGACCCAGCAACTTACATCTAAGCTACTCAACTGAGCCTAGCCTTCATCTGCCAAGCAAACCTGTATTCGTATACAATATAAATCCTTGATATTGTGACCAGTGAATTTCTTTTATTTTTTTATTCATTCACTTAAAAAAAAATTATAAGTAAACTCACAATGTGGTGATTTGCTATATATTTAAATAAGTAAAAGTTCTTTCTGAGCAAACTATCACAAATAATGGCCATTTCCAAAGTGGTAGAGGAAATATAACTATCAATGACACGGAGAATGACCAACAATGGCACTTAATCTCATACTATTATCCTTTCTTGAATTTATTAAAATCTTATTTTTTAAAAATTACCGTAACTAACTGCTAATCTTTATGACACATATGCTGTAATGTCATTGGCTTTGCCATCAAATATTTTTGTTGCATTTAGGTGTAACAACCTCCAACCTACTCAAATAACCAAGAATGGAAAATTATACTTCGCTAACCCTTGACCTGCGATAGACTTTCGTAGCCTGTGACACTTGATCAGGCATGCAGAGCTCGGGCAGCTGACTTAAAGCATTGTGTTTTTAACTTCATTGATAACTCTCAGCAGCTAGTTTCTTAGCAACTTCAGCATTATCCTGTGCAACTCCATGTCTGTGGTGGGAATTCTATCATTTACTGGCCTGCTCCATCCCATTTCTTACCAGAGTTGCTCTTTCATGCTGGGTCCACTGACACCAGTTCACTCTTCTACCTCTCCATAGCTCTTCTAAAGACAGAATGTTCATGTCAGGGCTCTTTGCCTTGTACAGTTCCTGGGAGGATCTTGCATTGTAACATGTTTCATTGGTGTTTGCCTGTGGTTGACTAACACATTCCTGGAACAGGTTGTAGCCAAATTTCCCAAAACCAGATTTTTATTATATGCATAAATGTTTGGAAATCTCAGTGTTTTTAAGGAATTAATTAATGTTGATTAAGATTTATTTAAAGGGACAGCAATCAATTAAAAAATAAATAAATTTTTAAAAAGATTTATTTAAAGGGACAGATCTATTGAATTTTATCAATATTTTTATTATTCTAAAGTTCTTCACCAAAGATATACTTGACTATTTTGATTTACAAAGATTTACTTGGCAAAAGTTAAGGTGGAATACTTCAGTCTTTTCATTGAAATCCCATGTTTCAGACGAAAGTTTGTTTTCCCATCTCTACAAGGCTTTCTCCTAATATTCAGTAAGACAATGACTTGAAATACTGTTAACATCTCATCAGAAACTCTGAAGGATAAATGATAGTGGAATCACAGCTTTAAAGTGATGTGCCTCTGTAATCCTCCTCATCTCCATTAATGCATTTCCCATTCTCATGTTGCTCAGGCCAAAAATCTTGTAGTAATTCCTGATCCTTCCATTTTCTTCATAAATTCATATCCAGTCAAGTCTTATGCCAAGCTTCCACTTAAGTCTTCGCCCAAATTTTTATGGGCTTAGTCTTATTTTATATATAGCACTAGGAATAGGTGACTTGAGACCTGTTTCTAACAAGTGTTTAAAGAAAAGCAGCTCTGATACCTCTGAAATGATTCTAGGCCAGAGACAAGCATGGATAAATCCTAGTCAATTTCAAATACAAAATAAAATAATACAAATTAATAGAATTCTTAGAGTCCATACCCATAGCCTGCTCTAAGAAGGTGACTTGTTCATTAGGAAATTATACCCCCTGTTTCCACATGGCAGCTCCCTCTTCATTGGTATTGTCTGGCACACAGATGCTATGTGACAGTAGCTATTAATGCAGCTATTTTTTTTTAAAATGTGCCATATGGGGAAAAAAGAGTTGTCTAGTACTTTAAGAGATTTCTTAGCAATTGCAGTAGGGTTCCCAATCTCTGCACTATTGACACTTTTAGGCAGTTCTTCACTGAAGGGCTGTCATGCATCAGAGGATGTTCAGCAGCATTCCTGGCTTCTAGTCGCTTGATATTAAAAGCTCCCCACCCCAAGTTGTGACCGTTAGAAATGTCCACAGACATTGATAAAAGCTCTCTGAGGGTCACACACCTCATGTGAGAATCACTTGAGTTAGAGGGCAGATTTGATTTCCAGTAGAACAGGAATTTGCTCACTAGAGGGCAGATTTGATTTCCAGTAGAACAGGAATTTGCTCACAGTGGCTACTTTAATGAAATAACCTTTTAAACTGGAATCATTTCAAGTGGACCTGATGAGATGTATTATTTTGTTCCATAAGGAACAAAAGTCAGACAACTTTTTTTTTCTAATTTTAAATTTATTTATAAATTTCACAACATTGTAATTCCAGGGGTTTACCCCCCTCCC
>PVHY01025554.1:0-18277 GCA_004024945.1 Uropsilus gracilis
CCATGCTCCTCCCCACAGCGTCCTCCCCACACTGTCCCACCATATTCCTCCCCACACCATCCCCCCACTCCTCCCACGCTCCTCCCCACACCGTCCTCCCCACAGGTGTCTCAGGTGCTGGCACATACTTGTCAGTAGCCCTGTTGGAGGGGCCAGGGTTCGAGTGTGACCGCGCTGCCCTCCCGCGGGTGCCCTGAGAGAACCCGTCCGTGGCCCTGGCTGGGCATTTTTTAAATCACATTTTCTGGCTATCGAAAGCACCTCGTAATGCCAAAGGGAATTGTCGTTTTCGGGAACAGGGCTTCCTCTACCCCCTGCGGGGATCGAGTTCTTATAAAACTAACTGCGTGTTGTTACGCACATGGGCCATTAGGCGGTGGAGATCAACAGTCATTATAATTTCGTGGTGGTGGGAAACAGGCTTTCTTTCCCACAGCAACTGGCTAATTGGATCTCGCTGGTCCGGTTGGCGGGCAGTTTACCCGCACAGCTGCAGACAAGCTTGCACAGGCTGGAGCACGGACAGTCAGTCGCACGCAGGGCTGCAGAGCGCGCTCTCAAGCCCCGGACATTTTGCAAAGTCACCCCCTGTTTTTCATTCTTTTCGTTTTTTTATTGTGCATGTGTTTGAGAGAGGGAGACAGAGACAGAGCGAGAGAAAGACAGAGAGAGACAGAGGGAGAAAAAGACAGAGACAGAGAGATAGAAAGACAGAGACAGAGGGAGAGAGGCAGAGAGACAGAGATGAGAGACAAGAGAGAGATAGAGGGAGAGAGAGACAGAGAGGCAGAGAGAGATGAGAGACAGGGAGAGATGAGAGTAGAGAGACAGAGATGAGAGACCAAAGAGAGACAGAGACAGAGAGATGAGAGACTGAGAGATAGGGAGAGACAGAGATGAGAGTAGAGAGAGACAGAGAGACAAGAGAGACAGAGACAGAGAGAGAGGTGGAGAGGTGAAGCAGCTTGGAGTTCATGAAAAGCGTGACAGAGAACTTCCTGAGTGCATGAGGGAAAGGGCGTCTCGCCACACGCGTTCCCTTCTGTCCCCCAGACAAGGACACGCTCCTCCATAACTATGATGTCACCATCCAAATTTGGGCGTGAGTGTTGCTAGAGGACCATCCATCCTCAGACCTCATTCGAGTTCTGTCAGCCCCCCCACCCCGGCCCCCACCAACCCCCAAAGCCAGAGGCCCCAGTCCCAAGTCCCAAGTGGCTTTAAAAGCTTGTAGCATGAGCCGGGTGTGGGGACGCACGCCTGTTGTCTAAGCTCTGGGAGGCAAGAAGTTTGGGATCGCTTGAGTTCATGGGTTTGAGACTATCCTGGGCGACATAGTGAGACCTAGTCTTGAAAAAACAGCCAGGCTCTGTGGCGGGTGCCTGTAATCCCAGCTACCTGGGAGGCTGAGGTTGGGGATCGCTTGAGTCCACGGTACCCCGGGCAACTACTTGAGTCTGTGGTACTCCGGGCAACATAGCCAGGCCTAGTCGCCAAAAAAAGCTGTTGTCAATGGTCTTTGACTTTCATGACTCCAAAGCAGCGCAGTTTTATACCAGGAGGGCAACCAGGTTCTGTAACAGGAGGGGGTGTGAGGCTTTCGAGAGGCAAAGGGGGGGACAGAGCCCCAGGAGGCTTTTAATGGACTCAGCCGGTCGTTTCCTGGCCAGACATGCGAGGGCTTCTAATTTTGATAGCACAGATGGTCATTCCCCGTGGCCTCCATCCCCACCGACTTCATCCCCAGCCTCCCAGTCTCCCCTCGGGGTTCTGATGGGGGTCACCTTTCACCCTGGCCACACCCACAAAACCTGTGGCTTGTGGAGGAAACAGACCTGTGCTTGAGCCAGCAGAAGGGGCCGAGAACAAAGTCAGCTCTTGTGTGGGTGTCGCCAGGAGCATGTCTGGACATCGTCGCACCCGAGGAGGTGGGGGAATCCCTGTGGCCAGGGAGACCCCGTAGGGTTCTGAGACCAGGACTGTACCTGGCGTTTCACACAGGCGCTGGGGTCTCACAGGTGTGTTCAGCCACGAGTCACGGCGTTTCTGCTGTGTCTGCGGCCTGTGCTCAACGTGGAGGGCGAGTAAGCGCAGCATGCATGGTCTCTGCCTTCCCAGAATTAGGGGGCGGGAGGGACTGCAGGGAACACAGGCTAAGGAAGCAGGGGTGGGGGGTGGGGGGAGGGAGACAAAGGGAGACAGAGACAGAGAGATGGGGGCTGTGGAGTGAGCAACTGAGTGCTTTCTGCTGTCTTTAGATTTGAGCCTAAGCTGGGTATGGTGGCGCATGCCTTTAAGCACAGCCTATGGAGTGCGGCTGGGACTGGGAATCGCTTGAGTCTGCAGGTTTGAGACCCGCCCGGGGCAGCACAGTGAGCCCTAGTCCCAAAAAATAGCTGGGCGTGGTAGCACGCACCTGTAATCCCAGCTACCTGGGAAGCTGAGGTTAGGGATTGCTTGAGTCTGTGGTACACCGGGCAATGTGAGCCTGCAGTTCCCGTACCTGTAATCCCAGCTACCTGGGAAGCTGAGGCTGGGGATTGCTTGAGTCTGTGGTACACCGGGAAATGTGAGCCTGCGGTTCCCGCACCTGTAATCCCAGCTACCTGGGAAGCTGAGACTAGGGATTGCTTGAGTCCGTGGTACACTGGGCAATGTGAGCCTGCGGTTCCATGGCCAAAAATAGCGAGACCTAGTCCCCCCCCAAAAAAATTGAGCCTAGACTCCAGGGAGGGGGAGGAGTTAGACAAGGACAAGTGTGTCACTGGTGGAGGAGGCCCCAGAGAGCTATAGGAGCCGAGGGTGGAGCTGGAGGGAGGACTGCGCAGGCCGAAGACCACAGCTGGCAGGCTTTCAAATTTGGTCAACAGAGAAACCCTTGAGGGAGGATTGATGTGGTCTGGTTATATTTTTAAATTATCTTTTGGGCTCCTTGGCTTATTAAGTCTCATCACAGCTCATTAGTTATTAAGACTAATTATTAAACCTCCGTGGGGCCTTGGTCCAGGCATGTAGGGCACCTGCTTTAAAACAATGCTCCTGGACCTCCTTGCCCGTCACCCCTTCCAACCCTTTTTGTAGCTATTTTGCCTAGTCACACCCCCACCCCCTCGATAACACCTTAACATCACAGATAGGCTGCGTCTCGGGTCACGTGCTGGAGCTCCTTGGAAGGCCGCAGACCATGCTAATATCTAGGATTTTTTGGCTTCCCAAGAAGCAGCCTCAGTCCCCTTAGGGCAACATCGCCCCATCAAGAGTGAAGGGTCTACTCAGAGTCCAAGGGTGGGCGAACTCCTCACACTTCAGATTTTTCATGCCACCGAGAAGCGTAAATCAGCTACGCATTTAATATGCCCCTGCGTGGGCCCCAATATTTTGGTCGACGTGCTTTTTTAATAACCTTTTTCCAGATTTTTTTTTTTTTTTTTTTGAGGCTAGGTCTCGCTATGTTACCCGGGGTACCCGAGACTCAAGCAATCCCCAGCCTCAGCCTCCCAGGTAGCTGGGATTACAGGCACGCCAGCTATTTTTTGAGACTAGGTCTTGCTATGTTGCCTTGGGCAGGTCTTGAACCCACGGACTCAAGCAATTCCCAGTCTCAGCCTCCCGTCCTAGGCTGGGATTAAAGGCTTGCGCCACCGCAGCCAGCTACCTTTTTCAGATTCTTGACAGTTCTTGTTCAACCGAACATGACAGAAACAACTCAGCTCATTCAGTAGAGATGGCTGTGTTGGGCCTCTCCTGAGCCTGTCAAATAGTTTCAGATATTTGGACAAGAACTCGAGACTTCTTCAGCCTGTCTCCTTTTTCTTATTTCTAATCTCATCAAACAATTCTGAGTGCGGGTCCAGGCCTGGATAGCAAAGATTAAAAAGAGAAGAAAGCCACCCGTTGCTAAGGTTCAAGTTATCCATCCGCAAGATGGCGGCCGGCCAAGAGGGACTGGCACTAATCCGCCCACCCTGGTTCCTGAGGGATTGGTATCGTGGACTAACAGCAGATTGCTTTCATAGGCCAACAAAAGCCCACTTGTAAATACTTTCTTTCTAGTGCCAGCGCTTCCATTAATCACAAGACCAGATATTGTTTCTTCACTGGAGTCGGCCCGGTGACCCAACTGGTTGGTGCAACATAGCAAATGAGCAGTTCATTAGCCCTGTTCAAAACCCTTTAATGTAAGAACAGAACAGTCACGAAGGAGGAAATGCCAAGAAGATGTAAACAAAGCTGAGTCACCTCCTTGGGCAAGTCCAAAAGTGTGCGTTGAGGAAACGGGCATTAAAGCAGAGAGATGTCCTGCGGAAATACTCAAAAAGGGAGGATTTAAAGCTCAGTAGTAGTCAAGGAAGGAGATGTGTCTGTGGAGAGGATGAGATTCCTGCAACTTTTCTGGAAGCTTCTTTGGTCTTGTTGATTTCAGGTTACCTCTGGGCTATAAAAATTTTCATATTCTAAGCAACAATGAAATTTCCAGAAATTTGCCCTGAGCGGTGGAATGTAGACAAAGTTCACTGACAAAGAGTTTCACAAGCATGTTTAATAGTCAAGAAAATGTAAATTCCCCCAATATCCAAAATTTAGCTAAATTATGACACTGTAATTGGGTTTAAAGGAGGGGCAGAAGCGCTAATTAACATGCCACATTTAAAATGCAGCTTCTGCCAATGAGATTTCCTCTTGTCCATACCATCCACACTTAGTAGTTGCCATTTAAATGCAGTTTAACAACAGGGTTTTGTTTATAAAGGTATTTAACAAGGAAATGAAAAGTCCTTAATGTCACAAGTGGCCAGTTATCTTACCCCAGTCACCATTTTCAGTCCCAAAGTTCCCAAAGACACGTTTGTTTATTTATTTATATATTTATTTATTTTGGGAGACCAGGTCTCGCGATTTTTGCCTGTGGAACCGCAGGCTTTCGTTGCCCAGGGGGCCACAGACTCAAGCAATCCCCAGCCTCAGCTTCCCAGGTAGCTGGGATTACAGGCGCACACCACCACGCCCAGCTATTTTTTGGAACTAGGTCTCGCTATGGGCCCCAGGCGGGACTTGAACCGTGATCACTAACCCTGGCCGCTTCATAGCCTGAAGTTTACAGGCACGAGCCACTGTGCCCAGCCCCAAAGACACATGTTTAAGATGGTGCCCCTTTGCCCCTCCACACCTGAGGCAGGCACTTTGTAAATTCTAGTCTTTCTCCAGCATCATCTCTTTTGCTTTTTCTCCAGTGTTCTGAGCTGCTCTGCTTCTCCAAAGCTCTTCAAATTTCTTCCATAATTGCTCATGCACAAATCAGCTTTCCAAATCCCTGGCCATCTCCAGGTACCAGCTCACTATGCCACCTTGCTGCGGTGCCACAAAATCCACATCGGCTTCTCTTCTGCCAGCCACCATGGTTCCTTGCTACAAAACTCTCTCTTCCAGGGGGCTTCCCCTCGCCAGGCCACGTTGACCTAGTCTCCCAGTCCGCTGTTCTCATCTCTGTTCTTCCTTCTTCAATTTTCGTTCCTCTCTTTTTATGCACCCTTTGGCGCTTTTTGCTCATTTTTATGTGTCTTTCTTTCAGACTCTGCCCACTGGGGCATTTTGGCGCCCATACAACTTTCAACTGCATCACTACCCTGTATCACTACGTTGTGCAGTAGTTAAAAGTTGAGTGGAGGAAGAGATTCTGAAGAGTGTTGACAATATACTGTTAGGGGTGAACTAAGTGATGGTTTTCTTAATTACATCAAGAAGTAGGCACTTGAAAGAGAGAAAGAAATCCGTTAAAATGGTGACAGTGTTGCCTCAAATATGGGCGACATCCTTGTTTTTCCAGTCTGCTTTACGTTTTAAAGATCATCTCCAAATTATCATCGTGGGCAAGTTTTCTTTAGTATTCAGGGGAAGAAGGGGAAGGGAAAGAATGAGAAAAGTGGTAAAATTCAACTAGCTGGCTTCCAGACACAGAGTAGCCTCTCTACAGGCCGATGCCCCCGGTGACTGCCAAGTGGGGGAGTGGCCGATGCCCCCAGAAACTGCCAAGATGGCAGGAAGGCCAGAGCGAAGGCTGTCCATCTGGAGAAGCTTCCAGGACTCCAAATGGCCATCTTCCTGGAAGGGGGCAGTGAGGAGGGGGGAACTCAGCCTTTCTGAGTTTCTGCTTTCCACCACACTCCAAATCAGGCCCAGTCTGCCAACCATTGCCACCCATGGCGAGCGTCCATTGCCTGCTGACCCAAGCATGATGTTAGGGCTTATTTTATCACTTTTTAAAATTATTTATTTATTTATTCTTTCATTCACCCATTTAATTATTTATTTACGGACGAGGTCTTGCTATGTTGCCCAGGGTAGTCTCCAACCCATGGACTCAAGTGATACCTAACCTCAGCCTCCCAAGGCTGGGTTTAAACCTGCACACCACCGCACCTGGCTACTTACTTTTTGAATTAAAAAATCAGAGCTGGGCATGGTGGCATGCACCTATAGTCCAAGCACTGGAAGGCAAGAGGTCTGGTATCACTTGAGTTCGCGGGTTCGAGACTACCCAGGCAATATAGCAAGATCTGGTTTCAAAAAAGCAGCCGGACATGGTGGCGCACCCCTGTAATCTCAGCTACCTGGGAAGCTGAGGCTTAGGGATAGCTTGAGTCCCGGGATCAGGACTACCCCGGGCAACATAGCGAGACCTAGTCTCAAAAACAAAACAAAACAAAACAAAGAAAGGAAAGGAAAGTGTGGGGGAAACATTGAGGGTGTCAGGAAAATTCTAGAAGTCAAACAAATTAGAATTGAAGGAGAAATTGGAAAGTGAAAAAGATGCATGGTTCCTGCCTGTGTGCCCCGTGGCTGTCCAGGTCACCTCCACGTGGCTTTCCAGCTCACCTCCACGTGGCTGTCCAGCTCACCTCCACGTGACTGTCCAGCTCGCCTCCACGTGACTGTCCAGGTCACCTGGGGAGACAGACCAGGCCACGTCCCACAGACTGCGGAGCAGGGAGAAAAGGGAGGGCTGGATGTCTATGGGCAGCAGGTCCAGGACAGCCCCGGGGGAGGTGATTCTGGGGGTCGACATACCCTGGCCCCCATGACTGTCCCTTGACCCCAGTGCCTGCCTGTCTCCTGGGGCTGCCTGGCTGGCCCCGGACAGGGCAGAAGGGCATGGGCCAGGGGTCCTCCTGGGCAGCGGGCTGGCAGCTCGAGCCTGTCTGAGTCTCCACCCAGGGCACATGTGGCCTTGTGTGCCTGCCTGGCCGCAGGTTCTCCTCAGGAGACGCTAGCACCGGAGCCAGGAGGCAGGAGGGGGCGTGGGAGGACGCCCCCGGGTTGTCCACAGTCCCAGGGGAAGGGCCCACCCCCACCCACCCCCCACCCCTGTCCCTAGGAACTCAAGGACAGTGGAGGATCATCTTCCCCACTCCACCCTGACTGTGGCCAGCGCCTCCCACCCTTGCCGGCCTCCCTCCCGCCTCTTCCTGTTGTTCTTCCAAGCGCTTTATCTCAACAGAGCCAAAGGCGGCCTTTCCACGCGGGAGGCTGAGGAGAAGAGCGAAGAGATCTCCCTGCAGCAGCTGGGCGCCTCGGCCCTCAAGGAGACCATCTAGGCTGCCCGGAGCCTCACCGTGCCAGCAGCAGCCAGGGCTCGGCCGCAGGGCCCGCTGGGACGGCCAAGGGCCGGGGTGGCCCTGCAAGCTCGGGCCTCAGTGCTGCCCATTGACCGGGCAGCTGTTGTGTCGCATGCATGTGACCGCCAACGGGACAGACCCAGGGACAGACGGGACTGGTCTCGGCCTGGTCGGGGACCCCCCCATCTCCCACCCCCTATTCTCCCAGAGCAGCCCCACCTGGCGTGTCCTCGAGGGACGCCCAGGGCTCCGTCTGCTCTTGCTGCCTCAGACCATTAAAGCTCTTGCCCCCGAGTGTGTGACTCCCCTCTCCTGTGCCCGCTGCCCGGCCGGGCCTGCCCCGTGCAGCCAATCGAGGTTGGGCAGGCGAGTGAGTGATGGCGGCTGGAAACTCCTTGGAGGGTCAGTCGCTGGAACCTGCAGCAGCAGGAGGTGGCCCCTCCCTGAGGGCTCAGAGCAGGACCACCTGGCATGGCTCCGCCCCTCTCCCACCCAAGATCCAAGTCCCGCCCAACTGCTGCACCCGTGCCTGCCCCTGACCTTGACCCTCCCTGAACTCAGATTAAGCTCAGCTCAGCGGGGTTTGAGATCCTGGCCAGCACGTGGCTCTGGGCGGGAAGCCTTGTCCCCTGGAGTTGCCTAGAGCCGCAAGGGCCAGTGCTCAGCCCCCGTAGTCCAAGGAGGGTGGAGGGCAGGAAAACAGGGGGAATGCCACCCCCCTCCCCACCACGTTGCACAGAGCTCGGTCTCTCAGCAGCTTCACCTTTGGGTTAGAGCTTGAGCAAGACCACTGCATGATCCCGAAGCCCTGATGTCCGTGCGCCCAATCCTTAGTCCTTCCTCTGGGTCTGCAACGCTGTTACGTAGCTTTCCTGTTTGAGCTCTGCTCTGTCTGCACCCTCAGCGCATGGGTCAACGTAAAAGGTGGAAGGCTGCTCCTGGTCATGTCTTAAGATTCACCTCGGGAGTCACCTCTTCCAGGCAGCTCTCCCTGATTTCCCTTGCCTGCCTCCTGGGCTCCTTTGATACCCTCTACACACCCTGCCCCCTGGGTTGGGTTGTAATGGACCCCTTTACTTGCTGGCTGCCCCCATCTTTTCTTAGAAGGCATCTCAGCATGGTTCCATGGCCTGCATACAGTAGGTGCTCAGTTCATGTTGCCGGAGACAAATAGTCACAAGGTTGAAGAAACAAATGACCAGTCGGTGTTGGATGCTGGGAGAGGAAGCAGAAGAAAATGGGAGGTAGAAGAACAAGATTTTGGGGGTTTTTTTGTTTTTTTTTTAGACTAGGTTTATTTGCCCGTGGAATCGCAGGCTCTCGTTGCCCGGGGTACCACGGACTCAAGCAATCCCCAGCCTCAGCTTCCCAGGTAGCTGGGATGACAGGTGCGTGCCACCACACCCAGCTGTTTTTTGGAACTAGGTCTCGCTATGGGCCCCAGGCGGGACTCGAACTGCGATCCCTAACCCCGGCCGCTTCATAGGCTGAAGCTTACAGGCACGAGTCACCGTGCCCGGCTAAGAACAAGATTTTGGATGTGTTTGAAAACAAACCTGTTCTAAGCAGGTTGGGGGGGAAGAAAAATTAGAATTTTTTCTTTTTTTTTGAGACTAGGTCTTGCTATTTTTGCCTATGGAACCACAGGCTCTCATTGCCCGGGGTACCACAGACTCAAGCAATCCCCAGCCTCAGCTTCCCAGGTAGCTGGGATTACAGGCGCGCACCACCACGCCCAGCTATTTTTTTTGGAACTAGGTCTCGCTACGGGCCCCGGGCGGGACTCGAACCGCGATCCCTAGCCCCGGCCGCTTCATAGGCTGAAGTTTACAAGCACGAGCCACCGTGCCCGGCCTGAAAAATTAGAATGTTGACTCTCAATCCTGGAACTTGAATAAAAAGTGCTGTGCTGGCCTCCACTCCCAGGGTCCTGATGTCATTAGGTTGGGAACCAGGTTGGGGACAAGTTGAAAAGCAGCGTCCTGACCAGCAAAAGTCACACCACCTGCCCCAGAGGACAGGCTGACGCTCACGGCGCTACGACTTGGTGGTCAGCGAGTCTCCGCCTTCGGAAGCTGATGTGATGGCCCGGACAGAGGTCACGCAGGCCTTCAAGTGCACAAACCACTTTTCTGTAATGTCTCCTGGTGATGACGTTCCCCACAAGCAGAGATAACCTTGAGGTTACAGGATGGCGCCCAGGGAATGAAACAGCCAAGCCTATGGCCCTTCCTGTTCTGAGGAAGAGACGCTGGCCAGAAACTACTCAGTGAAGGTCCTGGTGACCCTCTCCAGGCTCAAATGCCCACTTGGCTGACGTCCCTTTTTTTTTTTTTTTTTTTTGACTAGGTCTTGCTATGTTTCCTGGGGTAGCCCCAAACCCATGGACTCAAGTGATCCCCAGCCTCAGCCTCCCAGGTAGCTGGGATTACAGGCGCGCACCACCACGCCTGATGCTGACGTCCCTCTTAACATTCCTTAGGTCTCGGCAAACAGCTCCGGGGGGCCTGGCTGTCCACCCTCAGTCCCTGGCCGCCGGCATGCCCATTCCCCGGCCCCTTCGACGACAATCTTCCTGGCATCCCTGAGGCTCTTGTGACGTGTCCCTGGGCAGTTGCAGGGAGGGCGCCACAGGCCCTCGGAGCGCCTGACACCGAGGGCTGCCAGGTGGAACCAGTCAGAGCAGGTGTGGGCGGCTCTGCTAAGTCAGGACAGGTAGTGCCCTGGGCCTCTGCGTG
This sequence comes from Uropsilus gracilis, assembly GCA_004024945.1. Classification (NCBI taxonomy): domain Eukaryota; kingdom Metazoa; phylum Chordata; class Mammalia; order Eulipotyphla; family Talpidae; genus Uropsilus; species Uropsilus gracilis. The sequence continues at coordinate 10,352 of PVHY01025554.1, forward strand.
GCGGCAGGAACCCTCCGCTTGGAGGCAGAGCAGGAAGCGGCGAGCTGGCCGTGGAAGCAGCCTGAGAATGTCCCTGGTCACCTTGTCAGCGACCCCTGGACAGTGCATCCTGGCGCCCAGCAGCAGGAGAGTGGGATGGTCTCACAAGCCACATTCCCATTTGTGGGGGTCAGGCCAGGGGTGGGGGCCATGGAGGCTGACCCAAAGAAGGGACTCCCTGCCCAATGCACCAGCTGGAGGGCCCAGCCTGTCAGGGTTTGCCTTCCCCACCTTCCCGGAGCAAACGGGCCGTGGAGGCCGGGGTGGGGACACCCTCCCGGCGCTGCTTGCTGTGGCTGTGCTTGCTGAACCCAGGCAGTTGTGGGCACTGATGACTGTGACCGTGCGAGCCGACCGCTCTCACGGTGCCTGGCCTGGCGGTGGAGGGGCTTTCAGGAGGCACCAGGGGTGTGCAGGAGATGCCCCGAGCCCCGAGCGCCCAGCCAGGAGACAATGCGGGCAAGATGGGGAGGAGCCTGGCAAGGGGGCAGAGATGCCTGTGGGACTGGCCGTGGGGGGGGGGGCGCAGGGCCGAGTGGGTATAAGCACCTGCGCCCAGGATGTCAAGGTGCAGACCTCCAGGCTCTGCCTCAACTCTTTGACCCTTTGACCTTGACCTCTGCCTCACCCTGACCACTTCATGTGTCACGTGACCCCAGGAAGAGCCCCGGGTCCTATGGGGCCCAATCCCGGCCAGCACAGCCTCTCGTAGTCTGGGAGGTGGGTGTGGGCGCAGGACTGGGCTGAGGGGTGCAGCTCGCTGGCTCCATCTCAGCACTTCTCACCCACCTCCGTCTCAGGAGTACCCCAGAGCAGCCATGACCAGCACCCCCATTCAAGGCCTGGCTCAGCCACCTTTCTGGGCCTCAGTTTCCTCATCTGTGTAAAGGGGAGATAACCCTGCACCCCCCTCACTTCACGGGCAGTTCTAGAACAGCGCTGGTGTCAAGTAGGGGTTTGGGGGCCCGGTTCACAACTCAGTCCCGCTGACTGACACGCCCGCCCCTGCAGGGGCCTCAGCGCAGAGGCTGGTCGGGGACTCGGCAGCTGGAATGAGCAATCAGAACTGCCCGGTCAGTGGTCCATCTGGCGCCGGGCAGGGTGAGTGGGCCGGGTCCACGGTGGCTGCCCGGTTCATAGCCCCACCAGCCACACAGCCACGAGAGCTCCCACCTCCCCAGGCCCTGGCCAGCTCTGGCTGTGGCCTATTTTTCTTTCCACTTCTTAAATTTTGTTTTTATTTTGTAATTTTCATAGAACAGTGGTCACATCTGTACGGTTGTTTTCCCCCTTGGGTACGGCCCTCCCTTCCATAGTGTACCCCGATCTCCGTTCTACTCCTCCCCCTCCCCCCCCCCCTCTAGTCGCTCCAGCTCCTCCCACTGCCAGTCACTGGTCCATGCTTGGCCCCCTGGGTGTCTTCCCAGGAACAGTGTCCTCCTGGGTGAGGACTTGCACCCCGGGATCACAGCAGACCAGGCTGCTTGGGTGTCCAGGAGCAGCTGAGGCCCGGAGTCAGGCCGAGGGCGTCAGGAGCCTCTGGTAGGGCAGGCGGGTGATGCGGGTCTCCAGGCTCCCTCCGCGTCCGCGGGGTGCTGCTGCTTCTGTGCATGGCCCGTCTTTCTGCTGCCGGTCGCCCAGGGGCGCTGCGCGGCTCCCACCGTGGGCTAGCCTTGCCTTTTCCTCAAGCCTCGTCTGTGGAGCACCTTGTTGCCAGGCTTCCGGCTTTTTGGCTGGGTTTGCAGAGTTCTGAGAAAGAGGATGTCGACCTCTGGGGCCGGGGTCCAAGCTGCGTTCGGGGAAGGGGGCTTTCGGAGGGCCTCACCCGGCCGTCTGCAGGGCGTCGCTATCCTCGCCGGCTTCTCGGCGCGTCACGCTGGTGACGTCTGGTGACGTCGTCATCCTGGGGCGGGCAGAGGTTCCGCCATCTTGCAAGAGAACCGAACGAGAAGGGACATGACACGGGGGCCAGGCTTCGCTAAGCTGTGCGCAGGGAGGCAGGATACGAGAAGGACATCGCCTAAGTGGCTCCCTGAGGAGAGCGAGGAAGGGGCTGGCTAGGGGCAGGGGGACGCCTGGGGCAGGGCCGGGAGCAGGGTCGCTCTGGGCATGCGCAGACAGGTTGCGCCCTGTTTCTTACCCAGAGTCTCTGCGGCACCTTGCAAGGCCGAGGGAGGGTTGTCCAGTGAATGCTGACCACGTCATCAGGGAGGGTGTCCAGTGAATGCTGACCGGGTCATTAGTTGGACTGATCGTCCCTGGGGCACCGACCAGCCCCCGTCCAGGCAACTGTGAGGTGGTCACTAGCCAGGATGGGATGCCTTTTGTCTGGGTGCCCAGCCTCCGGCCAGCCTCGTAGGAGACGCTGCTCAAACAGGACACTCGGCTGCCCTGGCCAGCTCATGGCCCTGCCCACCTGCTCCAACAGGAAGCTGGGTCACTCCTGTCCTGTCTGCCCCTGGTTCTGCTCGCAGAGGCCCCTGCGGTGTCCAGGGCTGTCACCACCCAGCGTCTGAGCGCGTCAGAAGGGCGTGGACAGGCGTGAGGCCTCCTCATCTCACAGGTTCTGGGGTTCCTACACCTTGAGGTTCTGTGTGCTTGCTCCTGGCTCACACACGCTTGTGGGGACACGGGGGTGGGAGACCCTGCACTGTGCCTCGCCTGCATGAGGACACTCAGAAACATTTTGGCCACATTTGATTGAATTGAATTGAATTGATTTTGAAGCCAGGACCCCAATATGGACAGTATTAAAATTTAGGCATTGATGCCAGTGACTGTGTCTGGAAAACACAGAGGTAAAAGGGTGCTGGCATAAACAGGATAAGGGTGCTTTTACTCTGTTGCACAGGTGTGCAGGAGAGCTGGCAAGGGGAAGCTTGTTAGCACAAGAGCATCTTGGGAAATGTTGTAGGTTCTAGAGAAGGAAGTTTGAGACTATCATAAAGGTGTTTGGGCAAAAGTTAGAACAGAGGGTTAGGGGGTGAGATGGCTCGTATCAGCTGGTGATGAGTACAATCCTGGCTATGGGATCTTGGATAAGTGACCTAGCCTCAGTTTCCTCATCTGGACAGTGGCACTAAGAATGTATACTTAACAGCCAGGTGTGGTGGCACATGCCTGTAATCCAAGCGTGGGGAGGCAAGAGGCTTGGGATCGCTTGAGTTCGTGGGTTCAAGACTACCCCGGGCAATATAGCGAGACTTGGTCTTGAAAAAGCAGCTGGGCCCCATGGCGGGTTCCTGTAGTATCAGCTACCTGGGAGGCTGAGGTTGGGGATCGCTTGAGTCAGCGGGATCGGGACTACCCCCGCAACATAGCGAGACCTAGTCTCAAAAAAAAAAAAAGTATACAAAACAGACATTGAAAGGAGGTTTCATTCATTCATTCATTCATTCATTCATTCATTCATTGTTTTTTTTTGTTTGTTTTTTTTGAGACCAGGTCTTGCTATTTTTGCCTGTGGAGCCGCAGGCTCTCGTTGCCCGGGGTACCACAGACTCAAGCAATTCTCAGCCTCAGCTTCCCAGGTAGCTGGGATGACAGGCGCGCACCACCACACCCAGCTATTTTTTTTTGGAACTAGGTCTCACTACGGGCCCCAGGCGGGACTCGAACCGCGATCCCTAGCCCCGGCCGCTTCATAGGCTGAAGCTTACAAGCACGAGCCACCGTGCCCGGCCTCATTCATTCATTCTTACATGCCAGACACTGAAACACAACTGCAAATATACAGTAGGGTCCCTATCATCTAGGATCAAACACACTATAAAATTCCCACAAGGCAAGAGTTAGGAGAGGGTGTGATGGAAGATAACTGACCTGTTTGATTTGAACTGGTACTTTCTCATTGGTAGGTGATCTGAAGAAAGACTGAAAACTACCAGACAATGAGAAGGGTGAAGAGACACCCAAGTAGCGAGAAGAGCACATGCAAAGGTCCTGAGGCAGATAAAGCTTGGTCAGTACATGAGACTGGAATCAAGGAACAGAGTGACACTAGGGGAGGTGGAGGGAGGTGGCTGGGGCTGCACTGGCGGGGTCTTGCGGACTGGGTGGGGATGTGTCTGCATCCTATGAGCAACAAGAACTGAAGGATGGGTCATACGCAGAACAGGGCGCATCTTTCTGAAAAGATCACTCTGGCTCTGCAGCCCCAAATAGATGGGCAAGGAGCCATGTGGCGGGGCTCCCCTGGTGGGTCACTGCAGTCACCCAGGTGACCCGGGCAGCCTAGACTAGACGTGGTGTTTTTTGTTTTTTGTTTTTTTTTTGGAGACGAGGTCTTGCTATTTTTGCCCATGGAACCGCAGGCTCTCGTTGCCCGGGGTACCACGGACCCAAGCCATCCCCAGCTTCAGACTCCCAGGTAGCTGGGATGACAGGTGTGCACCACCACGCCCAGCTATTTTTTGGAACTAGGTCTCGCTACGGGGCCCCAGGCAGGACTCGAACCGCGATCCCTAGCCCCGGCCGCTTCATAGGCTGAAGCTTACAGGCACGAGCCACCGTGCCCGGCCTTAGACGTGGTGTAATGCTGGAGACAAGACTCTCCCAGAGGGGCAGACCTGGGACATGAACTGGAAGGCTGGTGTGGCAGAGAAGGCCTCTGTCCAGGTGGCCTCTAGGGAGGGACATGGGCCTCGAGGGCGGGACACTGGTGTCATTCGGTGGGACAGGCAGCTGGAATCCAGGAGGCTGTGGGGGGAGACCCCAGTTCAGTTAAGGGAACACTGAATCCCAGACGCGTCCTCTCTTACACAGGCGCCGGGAAAGCACGCCAGCCTCGTGGGAACAGAACCCGGGCAGACCCGAGCACCTTCCTTACCTACTGGAGGGAACCAGTAAGTCCACAATTTAGCACCTTAAAGCCACAGACATGAGCTTCCCAGTCTGGGTGACTTGGGGCAGGGCGGGGGTGGGGTGGGGGTGGAGGTCGTGTGCTTTATCTAACAGACTCTGTTAGACACTCACTGATACTTTTCTTTCAGTCACCACGCCCACTCCAGGCGGAGAGGAGCTGGCAGGGAGAAAATGCAGATGTAGCTGCTGCGAACCTTCCCTGGAGCTGGTGCTGGGAGCGCTGCAGGGGCTGGTCCAGCTGCACCGCACCTAGCCCCTTGCTGTGCAGGGCTGCTGAGGGGAGCCGCCAGGAAGCCGGCAGGCACAGCCACTCAGAAAGTGGCTGCCAGGCCGGGCACAGTGGCTCGTACTTGTAAGCTTCAGCCTATGAAGCGGCCGGGGCTAGGGATCGCGGTTCGAGTCCCGCCTGGGGCCCGTAGCGAGACCTAGTTCCAAAAAAAAATAGCTGGGTGTGGTGGTGCGTGCCTGTAATCCTAGCTACCTGGGAAGCTGAGGCTGGGGATGGCTTGAGTCTGTGGTACCCCGGGCAACGAGAGCCTGCGGTTCCACGGGCAAAAATATAGCAAGACCTAGTCTCAAAAAAAAAAAAAAGAAAGAAAGAAAGTGGCTGCTGAAAGGCCTGAGAGGCAAGGCCTCGCTGGGGCAGGAAACAGATGTCCCTTATCTGCCTGGGCCAGCTCAGCGGCGCAGCACCACCAAGGACACGGCGTGGCCCCAGAAACACACGCTCCAGGTCCTCGGGGAGCTCTCAGCTCAGCAGCGTCGCCTGCCTCGACTGAGGGCACAGAGCACATCTTCGAGCGCCTCTGCTGCCTTGTGTTGAGACTGTTCTTAGAATGGAACGCGGCCGCCGCGGCCCAGGAGCCTTTGCGGAGAGCCTGAGCGCAGACTGACAAGCTCCTGGCGGCCTCACCCCGCAGGCGCCCAGCAGGACACACTGTGACCACCCGCCTGCCCCTGGCTGTCTGAGGAGAAAGTCTTCCTTGCCCAGCTCTGAAGTAATCTCATCACAGCACGTGAGGCTTGACGTCTGCCTAAAGGAAGCTTTCAAAACATGAAGTTGTAACAAACAAGTCCCACATTCAGCTCTACAAGCTGGGGCAGGGCCATGAGGCGGCCACCCCGGCAGTTGTGTGGCGAGTTGCCCTGGGGACGCAGGTGAGGTGAGATGACAAAGAGCAGCGGGGGTGACCCGGGCAGGGACCACGAGGGGATGAAAGCTCTGTGGCAGATGGTCCAGGCTAGCTGGAGAAAGGAGAGCAAAGACATGGTAATGGCTGGGACTCTGGGGGCAGGTGGAGAGGTAGGAACTTCACCCTGGAGTAAGAATCCGCTGAAAGGGTTTAAGCAGGGGGTGGGGCTGACATCACCCCATTTGAATGTCAGACAGCTGGCTTTGGTCACAATAGGCACAGACTGGAAGAGAGGAAGGCATGAGTAATGCCACAGAGGGTGGCTTCAGTCTTCAGAAGTGAGGACAATAGGGGAAAGGCTCCCAGTCTGCACTAGATCCCAGCTGCTTCCAAGTTTGCTGTCTGTGTCACCTCCCCCCCCCCCCACCGCCCCTACCACCACCATCGCCATCTTTCTAGCCTAGATCCCACCCGGTGGCTCAGACATAATTGTAACTCAATAAATAACAGTGGTTATTAGTTTGGCGTTCATAACTTCCCTCTTTTTTTCCTAATCGTATTGCTTCTCATTATCCAGAAAGACTTAGTTTCATACAGTGACACATGGGGAATCTGGGGAGGACGGAGAGTTAAAATTACAATCTTGGAGACTCTGTCTCCGGTACCATGCCCCTCTACCGCCACCTGGTGACAGCACGTCCACAGCACAGAGCCTCCCAAGCACCACCTGTGTCAAACATTAATGAGATGCTAATGGACCAGGCATGGTGGCTCCTCCCTGTAAGCTTCAGCCTATGAAGCGGCCGGGGCTAGGGATCACGGTTCGAGTCCCGCCTGGGGCCTGTAGCAAGACCTAGTTCCAAAAAAATAGCTGGGCGTGGTGGCACGTGCCTGTCATCCCAGCTACCTGGGAAGCTGAGGCTGGGGATGGCTTGAGTCTGTGGTACCCCGGGCAACGTGAGCCTGCGGTTCCATGGGCAAAAATTGCGAGACCTGGTCTCAAAAAAAAATGAGATGCTAATGACTTGTATACTTAAAAATTATGAAGAGAGTAAGTTTCAGTACAGTAAAACATATTTTAGAATAGTACAAAATAAAAGCACATAATAAATCTTTTTGATCACCTAGTGGGATAGAATGCTTAGCTTGGATTACCTATAACCTCCTAAAATGTTACTTCCCATGTGTTACTTGTTTTTGGGGTTTTTTTGAGACTAGGTCTCGCTATTTTTGCCCGTGGAACCGCAGGCTCTCGTTGCCCGGGGTACCACGGACTCAAGTGATCCCCAGCCTCAGCTTCCCAGGTAGCTGGGAGTACAGGCATGCGCCACCACGCCCAGCTATTTTTTTTGGAACTAGGTCTCGCTACGGGCCCCAGGTGGGACTTGAACCGCGATCCCGAGCCCCGGCCGCTTCATAGGCTGAAGCTTACAGGCATGAGCCACCGTGCCCAGCCACCATGTGTCACTTGTTTGAAGCATTTCTCTCCTATCTTTAGAGTGCCGTTACAACTTCTCTCCCAAAAGTAACCATGGCCCTGGATGCACTTACAACCTGGGTGGGACAAGCACAGTGCTGGGAACCAACGAGACAGAAGGTGACACCAGCAAGTGAGGTGACCTGTCACAGATTCCTGCCTGCATCATCTCTGGCACTGGGGAATCAAACCTCAGCCCCACAGCAACGTGCAGCGTTTAAGAGGCTCCCTTCTTTGCCAATCAATGGGGGGAAGAAAACCACCACGAGTGTCTGTGACCCCTCGGCAGATCTGCTGATAAGAGAGAGGAGAGGAGCTCGACCAACCACCTGGGGAAGTCGGCCCCAGCAGCGAACACCTCGCCGCTTTCAGCTGGGATTCACATTCCCAAACCCAGAAGACACAGAAGCAGCA
>PVHY01025555.1:0-18268 GCA_004024945.1 Uropsilus gracilis
CTTCCCCCTCCCTTCCTCCCTCTCTCTCCATTCTTATGCTTTAATTCTGCTGTCCAGTGTGTCACTTTTAGCTTTTTCCTCTTCTTCTGTCTGTTTTCCCTCTTTTCCACCTATAAGTGAAACCATTGATATTCCCCCATTTCTTTCTGTCTCACAAAATGTCTTAGCATTTGCACATCACTAAATGAACCATCCGTCCCTGCCCCATACTAGCACGCATGTAAGCTTTGCTTTCACTTGTCTTTAAGCCTGTTTTCCTTGCATCCAATGCCTCAGTGTCAAAACAGGAAACCACACTTTCCTAAAGTGCGGCTTGTGGTATCACGTCCTGGCAAGCCTGTCAGCTGCAGCCCTCAGTGATCCCCTGGGCCCACTGACATCCCTAGGTAAAGACAAAATGGATGAGTCTCTCCTTTGCTAAGAGCCTTTAGAGCTAGTACTTGGTTCTGAGGGAGAACATGCTCTTTCTGTGAGTGTAGAAATCCTTTGGAGCAGGTTTGACGTGTGTGACCAAATATTGACTAAATCTCCTTCCTATGTGCAAACTTTTTTAAACGCCAGCTGTGAAATCGTAGGCTCTCTACCCCGTCAGTCTATCTCAGTGCCCCCCCCACCCCCAACACCATGACCTGAGAAAAGCCAGGCACAAAAGCTAAACAAATAGCTTCTGTAAAATAGGTTATTGGCAAAAACAAGTGACCGCTTGGATGAGGTCTGGCGGCCGGCTTCCAGCCCCTTGTTGGAAGCACTTTGTTGACTTATTTTGGAGGCAAAGTTAAAGCGACGAGCTATACAGGAGCATAAAGCAGTGCTTGCCCACACTCGATGGAAATGCATGAAAAGAAACAAGTAGAAAAAAGGTGCAAAGAGGTTACAGCTATGTCAGGAAACCCACAGCTTTGAGAGCAAACCAGTTGCCCTTTGTCGCCACATACACAACCATGACTTTGAAAGCAACCTAAGTCAGTTTCAGGCATCTCTTCAAAAATCATGATGTTGCCAAAGATACTTAAAGTGGCAGATACTTAATGTTTCCAAGCAGTTTGGACTCCTAGTGATGAAGGAGACAAGGTACTGTTTTGGGGGGAGGGGGTTATCCATCTTCCCTGTGTCCTGATAACCCAACCATAGTGTCTCCTAGGGGCTCTCCTATGAGACAAATGGTGGCAGCAGAGCCCACTGTCATGGTCCCATGGGGATCCCTTGCCCTGAGAGCTCCCAGACATGATCCAGGTTCTCCATTGTCAAGGAGTCTGCGCAGAGGTAACCAGGAGGAAGTGTCACAGGCCTGAGAGGAAGAGCTGGCAGGCTCCCTGTGCAGGCTACAGTAGGACATGCTACCTGTGCCCTAAAGGCCACTGTCTCGCCTATACAGCTTTCACAACAGACACACAAGCTTACATGCACCTTCATTTGTGACCTGAACATCTCCTGAGAGCAATCATGGGGACTACAAGTCCCAGGAGGCCTAGAAACACCCTCCCCACCCCTAGACTCAGGTCCTCCTTGGGTCTAGGTCACAGTAGGCTCACCTCTTTTATTGTCTCCTGCAAGCTGCACAATTCCATAGAGGGTGGACCAGTTTGCATTCCCACCAGCAGTGTAAGGGTGTTCCCTTCTCTCCGCATCCTCACCAGCACTTGTTCCCCGTTTTATGGATGTGGGCCATTCTTACTGGTGTAAGGTGATATCTCATTGTGGTTTTGATTTGCATTTCCCTTATTGCTAATGATGTTGAGCAATTTTTCATGTGCCTGTTGGCCATTTGTATTTCCTCTTTGGAGAAGTGTCTTTTTAGTTCTTCTCCCCATTTTTTTATTGGGCTTCTTGTTTTGTTTTTGTTTAGTTGTGTGAGTTATTTGTGGATCTTCATTATGAAACCCTTATCACTCTTGTGGAGGGCAAATTTTTTTTCCCATTCAGTTAGGCTTCTTTTTGTTTTTTCTGTTGTCTCTTTTGCTGTACAGAAGCTTTTTAGTTTGATGTAGTCCCATCTGTTTATGTTTTCCTTCATTTTTTTGCCATCTGTAGGTTTTTCCAGAAAAAGATTTCTGAGTTGTACTTCATGTAGGGTTTTTCCCAAGTTTTCTTTTATGTATGTTATGGTGTCAGGTCTGACATTTAAGTCCTTAGCCATTTTGAGTTGGTTTTTGTACAAGGTATGAGGATGTTGTCTTAATAATAATGTCCTCAGAAGGAAGAGTCCCACTCCTCGCCCACAGGGCTTGATCCACTGATAGACAAGCACTCAAAGATAATGAAAACCCTCTTCTGTATTCTCGTCCTATCAATGTCTGAGCTCAGTGTCTACCTCAGCCTAAATCTATCCTCTTATTTGAGCAATCGCAGTGTCAAAGGTAGGAAAAGCTCATTATCCTACCAAACATGGCAGCTGAGAAATCTCTTGTTAATGAGTGTGACTGCAGTATCCCCGAAGGAAACAGCATGCGGAGAATGTGGGTGAAATGTGCCCCTGCTAAAAACACCACACTTGTGGGTGCTACTTGTGTGACGGTGTGAGGAAACCAGAGATTGTGTGGACCTGCTGTGCTGTGTGCTATCCCGTTGCATCTCATTGAACCATCATGACAGTCTTGTAAGGAACAAATGATTCAGTCACCTGAAGTAATTACGACAATGAAAGCTATCACTTATGTGCCATTAGCTACCATCAACTGAATGACCATTGTTCTGTTGGCCATATCTCATTGTCTTTCCGCTTGAGCATCATCATGCCCATTTAATCGATGAAGACATTGAAGCTGAAAATCATCCTTACAGTAGTGAGTGGAAGGGCCAGAACTGACAAGCAGGAGTATGTCTTTGTGTCTCCCCGTCTTGGGGACGAAGACTCAACAAATATTTGGACAGATGAGTGGCTTGTGACAGGATCATTATTCACCCCAAAGTATGCAAAGTTGTTACTAATTGCAGGGGGCTATTTTGGGGGTTCTGTCCCCCATAACATTGCAGTGATGGTGAGTATGGGCCATATACCATATAACTTTAGGAGAACCCTTTTAGCAATTTTGTATGGTAAGTCTACACCGAAGTCCTGGAGGCAGTTCAAGGAGAGGTGAAGTGAAGAGATTGTGTTTTGGGAATGGCAGAGCTTTAAAATATACAACCCTAGTTATGACAGCAAATTACATGAAAGACACGCATCTTTGGCAGCTAATGGGGGGTACCAGGTAAATCGGAAATTAACCCATCGTGTTTGCCTGGCATGTTTGTCAAATACACTGTTTATCCATATCACCATTGTGTGAAGACAAGAACAGGAGCTTCGCACTTTTTTTCTCATTGGAGTCCAAAGCTAGAGAGTGTTTCCATTATCACCGACCTTCTGAAGTCATGACCCGAATATGGGCGGTGTATTTGTTCATGAAATGCAGGCATTGAATTAGCTGTGTCTGAAAAACAAAGAGGTAAAAATGGCCTAAACAGGGGAGGGGTGTGGCAAGTAGCCAAGACTAGAGACACTGGTTGGGGGAGAGGAGAGAAGAGAATGGCAGGTGGGGAAAGAGTAGCCCAAGTGACCATGCTGGGCAGAAACCCTCTGAAGAGTAAGCTGGAGGTGGCAAGGAGCCATGGTGACTGGCAGGCGAGTGGCTGGTGTGGAGAGTGTGGCACTGCAGAAAGGTGACATGAAAAATCTTGTACCTGGAGATGGTCAGGGATTTGGAAACCTGATCTGTGCATCAGCAATTGTGGAAGAAATCTGAAGAGCCTTGGAGAAGCAGAGCAGCTCAGAACACTGGAGAGAGAAGAAGTGGAGAAGATACCAGAGAAAGATTGGACATTGGCAGAGAGCCTGCCTCAGGTGTGGAGGGGAAAGGGACACCATCATGGACATGTATCTTTGGGATCTTTGGGACTAGAATTGTGACTTGGGCAAGATAACTGCCTCTTGTGACTTCAAGGACTTTTTGTTTTCCATGTTATTATTCCCTTGTAAATAAAATCCCTTGTTAAACTGCATTTTGAGTGGCAACTGCAAGCACGGGTGAAGCAAACCTGTGGTTTGTTGGTTAGAGACTTTTGCCTCTTTTGACCTGTTATCACTTCCTACCAACCAATGAGGTTCTAGTCTATAAAATAAACCTTTACATTTATTTTTGACCAGCAGAGAACAGATTCAATGCAAGGGCACCACAAAACCATTTTTTTTAAGCATGATTTTAAAATAGCAGTCACTTTTCAATGTGCCAGAGTATGCATATCAGGAGTCCCAGACCTCCTGAAGTGGGGCTTTTAGGTATTTTTTGGTAAGCATACACATTTAAAAATAGAAATTCAGAAATAGCCTTTAAGAGAGATGAAAGCTAACAGAGAAACAAAGATAACATTTTAATAGAAAAATTCCAGACTACAGTGAGAAATTGATAGAGAATGAGGGAGTGAATCAGGTACTTAATATCTAATGGGAATGAGCTTGTTATTTAGGTAGTGTGGCCACAGTAAGCATCAAATCTGTGAGCAAAATTACACCATAAAATACATTTAAAAATAGGATGACAAGTTCACTGGAGATTTGTTCATTCAAGTAGCAAATTAATTTAAACTATGAACATCAGAAAAGAGAGAACTACTGTTCATGACTCAGTGCAAAACTTATGTGGAGAAATGAGTGAAGAATGGTCCAGTGACACCTTTTCTCTCATGTCCATCACACACACATACACACACATATGTATGCACGCACACAGAATTAGAAGGAATGAAAGCTATTGTGATATCCTCGGTAATTGCTCATTGAGTGCACTCTGTGAGAATGAGGGGAAGGGAAGAGAGAGAGGAAGGGGAATGTGGGAGAATTTAGAACATATAATCAGGGAATCATCGGACAAGACATGTCTCTCCAGAAGTGTTACTGTATTTGACATTGTTCCTTTTCCCCCCTCACAATGAGCGGTAACATCCAGCAAGAGAAAGATGAGAAAATGTTGACAGCAAGTTCAGATGGTTGAGTTCTCAGCCATCACAGAGAATGTAGGTTTTCCATCTACATGGTTTTTAAAATAAGTTTTACATAACATGCACTGAAGAATTTAGCAGTTTGATTCTTCTCCTAGATTCTGTATTTGTTTTCAAACTTTTTAATTTATTCAAAGCTTTATTTTGCTGAGCAAGGGAAACTTATAACCATCCAAATTTTCCACCTGGCCTTCAAGCTGACCAGAATTTCAGGTCTTCAAAAGCTCAAATGAGGGATCCTGTGAAATTGGGTGGGTTGATGTGAATGGGAGATTAGTAAATAAAACTCCAGCATAGAAGATCCGTGTGGTGCCACACACCTTCAGCCTTTTTTTTTTTTTAAGGAGATTGAACACTGTGCAAAGAAATTGAATTTTTTGAAAAGATAAGATAGGAGTAAATATAGAAAAGGTCTTAAATGACTTAAGGCAGTGAACCAAAAAGTGCATTCCCCTTTGCAGTTTCTTCCTATAGAATAATACCAGGTCTGACTATCAGTGGTGTTTAGGAGGCTTTTCTATCCTTAGAAAACTATTAATTTCTATTTTGTGTTTTTCATTTAAGGACACTACAGTGTTTCCTGAACATGTGAGAGAATTGGATTTTAAAAATGCAGTTATCTTTGCAATTTCAGAACATATTTGTTGTCCAAGGACTCTGCCTTTTCAGCACGCCTCCAGGAAGGATGGTGGGTGTGTTTGATAAACCAAGGTCATGGCCAGTTGACCTGGCATGGGGCCCAGTGTAGAGGCAGCCTGCTCACTGAAGGCACAAGTTGATTATCATCAGTCAGAGAATCCTTTCAAATAACCCAGGAAAACTGACCTTCTTCTTAACAGTGAGATTTTTGAGAATTGGAATGATTCCAGCACTGATCTTTAGTTAGTTCTTTTAACTCTCTGTGCTCAGAAATGTGCTCTCACACCTACATGAATGATTTGGGAATTCTCTGCTTACCAGTTTTCTCATAAAATTGTCATGCTAAGCTACATGATATTCAAAGTATCTTTCAGTAAAAATCTAAGGCTCTGTGATTTTAATGTCACTCTTGGGAACCCACTTATAAAAAGAGTTCAAAAGGGAACTTTGTTTAGTCTTCTGCATGCAAAATAGATATAATGAGCTCTCGACGTACTTTATGAAAAATAGATTAGGTGAGTGATGTTACCAACTCATCTCTGAAGACCCAAAGAGATGATAAGAGTCCATTCTTTCAGATAATGTTCAGTCTGTTGGGGAAAATAGAGAAGATAAGTTGTAGTGTTAAAGCCAGATAAAATCTTGTCGCAGAAAGGAATGAAAGGATGGTCTTGAAAATTTTGAGCCTGATCAAAGTTGAACAATCTACTGACTTTCTTATTGAAATGATAGATCTGGACAGAACAGGAATACCTGTCACTTCCAATTTCTGTGTTTTGATGAGTGAGTGCAAGTCTGAGAATTAGTGAATTTCCCAAATCCATCCCTGCTGTTCATGGTAGAGACAATTTGGATTCCCTAATTTTTCTGTTCTTCCACTCACTTCCCTTCACATAGTGTCTAGTGCACTTGACCTAAATTCTTCCCTTTCCCAGTACCGCCTCCTTCTCCAGCCTCTCTCCCAGGTACACTGTAGGCCCATCTGCATATGTCACTCCATCTGTGCCACCTGTGAAGGGGGTTGACTCCTCTGTTCTTGCTCTCCCCCCTCTTCCTGGGCAGCCTTCCCCAAAACATTACTGCTGCCTGAGCACCCCTTGGAGAGTGCTCTTCCATGTGTGTGTGTGTGTGTGTGTGTGTGTTTTGATTCATGCCATAATTCACATGTTTTCAGTTCAGGGTATTCAGAGCCATCGCCAACCCAAATGCCCCAAACAGACGAATGGATCAGAAATTTGTGGTCTATGTACACTGTGGGATATTGTTCATCAGTCAAAAAAGATAAATGTATGTCATTTGCAGCAACATGGACGGACCTAGAAGGAATCATGCTAGTGGAAGTAAGCCAGAAAGAAAAAGAGAAATATGAGGTGATCTCACTTATCTGAGGGATAGAGGGAAAACAAACAGACAGACAAGAAAAATTTAAAGCTGCCAACAGAACTGAAGCATAGAGCAAGAGAGGGGAAGGAGGGTAAAATTGGGGGCGGGATGGACACGAGAGATTAAGATGGTTCACAGGGAATAAGGTGGTGGGAGAACCTCAGGGTAGACAATGATGTAAATATATATATATAACATATATAATATAAATATATAATATATTTACATATATAACATATTTATATAATATATATGACAGTTTGTGGATATATATACATATATATACATAGATCTACAAACTGTTATTTGTATCTTGAATTTTTATTTTCTTCCACTTAAAAACAAATCCCAAGAAAGCGAGGGTATGGCTCTTGCTCTGTAACACCATCATCTCTGGCAATTTAAGCTGAGTCACCCCACGATGGCTGGAAAAGAATCACTTGCTGATGGGGAGAGTGCTGGTCCCAGGGGTGAGGCATAAAGTAATATCGACTAGTTGCATGTTTGAGGACACCAGAAAGAGTTTTTGTAGATGGGGAACAAATGGCCTTGTTAACTGGACGCTACTCTGGACTCCGGGAGAAGGTAGAGGACCCGTCACACTGGGAGTGGCTCACTGTGTGGTTAGGACTTGTAACCACTGAAGACTTAAAATGCTACCTTCTCCTGGTCAAGGTCCCAGTTGGTGCCATCAGGAGGGTTCAGTGGAAACCTGGGGTGGCGGGTGATGTTGAGGGGTGGGGGGTTCAGTCCAAAGGCAAAGAGAAAGGAAAATTCCAGGTGGGAGGGAGTGGGGTGTTGCTAGTGCTGGGGGAGCAGTGTTTACAGATGGGGCTGTAGCCTTGGTATCAGCAATGGGGTACTAGATGATGACATGATGTTCGGGTAATACCCCCTGAAGTGACAAATAGAGACAAAGTGAAGACACAATCTGGAGCTCTTTAGGGTGAGTTTTATTCAAAACTATGTAAACCATATCGTGCATGCTTCTGCATATCCATATAGAATAGTAAGCCGCGTGTGGTGGCATGCACCTATAATCCAAGTTACCTGGGAGGCTGAGGCTAGGGTCCATGGGTTCAAGACAATCCTGGGCAACATAGCAAGATCTGGTCTATTACAAATAAAAATTAAAAAAAAAAGAGTAGTAATACATGGCTAAAATACTTAACAATGAGATGATGCTATAATCAGTCAATATTGATGAAAACATTAATGCCTCCCACCCCTAGCTATTGTTGATTGTTTCCACTCATGAAACTATCAGAATTAGTCTAGGTTCAGGCAAAACTGGAGGCCTATTCAGCCCTACTCATGTTTATTTAGCAGTTTTGAGAGCTTCATGCTCAGTTAGTCAATAAGCAGCCTGAAGATGGAGATGCCCTCTCATTCTCTTCCATGTGGGCAGGGGCGGGTGTTTGTGTATGTGAGTGTGTGAAGGAGACTGAGAGTGAGATGTGATGTTATTGTCAGACCTTCTCATGTCCCTTTTTGATGCCACCCGCTCAATCACTGGGGCCAATGGAGCATGAGATACGCATGTATCTTCTGCTTGGCTTCATGCTTGATGCCTCTGATCAGACGCAGCATTTCATTTCCAATATCACAGATGACAGCGTCAGATGCAGAACCATTGCTGCAAATGGCAAGAGGTCCAGAGAAGAAAAGACAGCGTTACCTCTGCCTCTAGATTAGCAACAATGAAGAATAAATGCCCATTTCCATGCTTTGGTCTTGTTTAAGTTTATAGGTTTGATAACTGTTTGCTTTCACCAACACAACCCAGGAGTCCTGTTCAGACTGTAGAAAAAGAAATATACGTATACAGAAATATATGTAAGGAAATATATATGTATATACACACACATGGAAGCGGAAAATAAGAGGAGGATGTTTTAATTCAGCTCCATCATTTGTCATGATATGAAAGGTGCTTTGCTAACATCCGTGTATTGGTAATTTTATTTGATAATTATCCTTCTGAAATACAAGACTGATACATTGTCACAATAGAAAATTGTCAACCATCTATTTCAACCTTCTAGCCTACAATTACTAGTTAATAATCCTTCCTGAGACAAAAGTTCCTAGAAAATATTTTTTTCTATTAAAAGATCACATTGAATCGAGTTGGTGTTCTGAAGACTTCCATTTGTGTTTTTAATTAGCTCTGAAATTTTATGTATCCTCTCAACTATGTAAGGGGTGCCAATCTGCTATCTAGGAAATTCAAGATATCTTCTGATTTGTGTTTGAAAACGCTACACTTTAGAGACCACAGGTGAAAACCAAACCTACCTGCTGCCCACATACCACACACAGGGACTCCACCAACATCCATGGCTTATGCCTTTTAAGCCTCTGGTCCGAGGAAGAGCCTCAAACTCCAGCATCTCTTCTGCTTCATATTTGAACATCCTTTTCTGAGACAACGACCAGGTCTTGTGAGAGTACCTCTAACAGTTCCAGGCAATGAAATTGTTCTTCCTTCCACAAAGTTAGCAAATGGGTGTGCCACTTTCTGCCATGATCCCAATGTACCTGTCAAAGTCACCACCGCAAACCTGAGTGTAATTGGTCATGGGATGGGAGAGGGACCACCTGCCTTCTGCAGAGTGGAGATGTTGGGTAACAGCTGAAGAGAGTGACTGGGGAAGACTCTATGTTCTTGAAATTTCATAAAGGTTGTCATGGGACCTACTTGGAAGCTGTGTCCTACTTTTTCTGCAAATTAAGTGAGTAGTTGGGAAAAGAAACTACACAACATGGGGTGTTCTTTGTGGGTCTAGTTTCCTTCCAGTTTCTCCACTTCTCCATTTTTCATTCCTTTTCCAGATTTCTCAGCTTGCTTTTCTCTCCATTTTCCACATTCCACCCTCCCCCGTTCCTCTTTTCCTCTTGACCTTCTCTCATTCTCTCACTGTTCTTCCTACTGATAGGGTGGGCAACTCCACCCCCCACCCCCACCCCCACCCCCCACCCCCATGTCATTGCCTCCTGTTTAAGATTGCAGACTTCAAGGAAGATATGCTAAAATGTGAGAATGGCCTTAATTAGAATTTCCTTTCACAAAGATACAAGGGGGAGGGAGAAATAAAATGCTCTTTTTCTTTGTAATGTAATAATTCAGGAGCTGTTCCTGGAAGGCGGGAAACAGAAAGAATATATAAAGAGGTTTGAAACAAAGAGGAAACAGGAGAAAATGGGAATTCAGATTCAGGTTTGGTTTCTGCCATTTTGTGGAATGAAAATGTGAACCATGTGAGCTTGGCCATGTGGCCAAGGCCTGGGGCCTGCAGCCTTTGGCTGGTCCAGGCTAGCAGCATGTGTGTGAAAGGCAGTTAGGAGTTTGCAGATTGGAACTCTGTGTTGGCGTTTGTTTTGATGAGTTTCATTTGTGTCTGGAAGAGGCCATGCAAAAATTAGGCCTAAAAAGAAAGTAAACTTTGCTGGGGTCCGGTACCATGAAGTTTCTTCTACTACTTGGAGGAGGACGACAAGGAGAAGACGGCATGGAAGAGAAGGAGTGAGCCAAAGGAGCAGCCAAAGGAAGATGTCTTCGAGCATCTGGAGATGAACTCTGACTTACTGGACATTGGTGAGATGAGCAGTACTGAGAGACTGAGGATTTTTAGGCAATCAGGGAAAGGACTTTGGACAATGTTGAGAAAGATTTTGGACAATGTTAAAGTAATTGGAGTTTTACTTACATGTTTCTTTTGTAGTAATTAGGAAATCATTTAGTTAGAAATAAATTAAACTGCACTCTGAGAGTTTTACTTTGACCTGGGGTTTTGGTTGAGAAGGCTGGGGATGGTGGAAAGAACCCACGAGAGTTTAGAAGAGGGTAAATTGAGGCAAACTAGTCTAAAGTTTAAACTGTGTTTCTAAGTTTTTCTTTTTAGGTCTGAGAGAGAGGAAGAGAGCTGAGAGAAGCTGGTAGCTGATGATTGCATATGAATAGAAGGTGAACAGTGAAAATGCTAATGAACTGTTTGTAGCCTGCTTCCTAGGGAGAAGCAGGCATAGGTGTTCAAGTTAAAGTCAAAAAGTATTTTTTTTTCTTTTTACCTGATTTCAGAAGCCGTGTCCTATTTTTTTCCCCCAAATTAAGTGAGGAGTTAGGAACAGAAATTACACACACATGGGGTGTTCTTTGTGGGTCTAGTTTCCTTCCAGTTTCTTCACTTCTCCATTTTCATTCCTTTTCCAGATTTCTCAGTTTGGTTTTCCCTCCACTTTCCACCTTTCATTTCCCTTTTTCTCCTCTTCTCTTGCCCTTCTCTCACTGGTCTTCCTTCCTCATATGTTCTGCATATAAGGAGTGACTTCTGGCTTAGACATGGCGGGTAGGTGTTCCTTTACCAAGCTGAGGCTCCATGTCATTGAGAAGCTAGGATGCTGAAGTGTGAGAGACCCTTGCTGTGGGTTGGGGCTCCCCCACTTTTGGCTCTCAACCTCCGAAATAACCCATCATCCCATTCCATTTACTTTTGTAAGATTTCAATCTCATTGTTTTTCTTCATGAAAAAAAAATCAAGATACTCTTGAGTCCCTCTGATTCTCCTAGTTTTCTCAGTGAGTCCTGACAGTGGAAATCCCATACTTGGGTGTTGCTCTCTGGCAATTTTGCATGCCATCAGCTAAGTGTAATGCTTTTGAAATGCATGCACAATTATTTTTCTAAGTAGGCATTTAATTTTAGTGGAATTTGCATTTGACAGTCCCAATTCCTGGGTTTCAACACTGAGTGAACTAGCTCTCTTTGAATTCTCATGCAATGAGGATAGTGAGATTAGCCTCTTGCCACAAAAACACTATTCTAGGCAAAAGGTCTCCCACTGTTTGAATCATAATAGAATGAATATTGTTCATTTGTTTCATGGAGGGAGGAAGATGGGGCTGAAAGAGGCAGAAGCACCAGACTTCCTTATTTATTCTATGAGGTGTTAGTGGCATGTCCAGGATGCTGATCTGACCTGCAATTCATGTCACACTTTTTGAATACTACTTGTAATATGTCTGAAAATACCTAAAGACAATGCTGGTGGAAAATGCTTGAAATGACCCACTATGATTAATCTTTATGTGTATTTATTGAGTTTATTTATTAATCAATTCAGTCATCTCAGTGAAATTAACTATCAGCAGAATCAACAAATTTTTCAGAATTATTTACCTTTTTTCTTCAAAATAGAGTCTCCATGCATATTAATAAGAGGTTTAGATCTTAAATACTTAATGCTATTTTTGGACAAAGATGCTAAGCAACACCATTGACCAACTATCAACTCCATAAAAAGCCTATATACACATTCTGGATTATTAAAAATATATACATGCACATACACATGTTATATATAATTTTGTTAAAACATTTAGAAGTTTAGAGGCTATTTAAAAATTCTTAATTAGTTCTTTTAAAAGTATCTTCTGGAAATCACATGTATCTGCCTTCTTCAAAGTGCAGGTAGAATTTTTTTATATAAAATACATATAATATATGTATAATAGCTTAAAAAGAGCTCTTGGTCTACACTAAATCACTGTTTTCTTTATACTGGCAATTGGCAATTAGCAATGACTCTCTATCAAACATTACATCTATTGTTAAAGAAACCACAGAGATCATCTTACTGTGGAAAAATAACTCCAACACTTTTTTTCTCTTTTTGGTGTAGTATGTAATGAATGTTCCATGGCAATTACCATTAGATCCAGCCATCCCCCTTCTGGGAATCTACCCAAAGGATGGAAAATCACTAGTTCAAAAGGAAACCTGCACCCCTATGTTCGTTGCAGCACTATTTACAATAGCCAGGATATGGAAACAACCCAAATGCCGAAAGGCAAATAAATGGATCAGAAAGTTGTGGTCTATGTACACAATGGAATATTATTCAGCAATTAAAAACGTCAAATTTGAGGCATGTGTGATAACATGGATGAAGCTAGAAGGAATCTTGCTAGTAGAAATAAATCAGAAAGAACAAGAGAAATACTGTATGATCTCACCTATATGTGGGATAGAGGGGAAACAAACAAACAAAGGACAAGTAAAATTTGAAAAATTCAAAGCTGGCAATAAGCCTAAAGTATAGAGCAAGAGAGCGGGAGGGGATAAAAATGGGGGAGGGATGGGTACAAGAAACTAAGTTGATGATTTATGGCTTGGGAGGACAAGGTGGGGAATAACCCTGGGGAATATAATGATGCTATGTATGTGTGTGTGTTTACATGTGTGTAATTAATTAAAATAAAATAATATAAAAAGAATCTTCCTTGGCTCAAATTCTCAAAGTTTAAACTAAGAATAATCACCTGGAAAAACAGGAAATTGTTGAAGAACAGTTATTGTGATTTTCACCAATGTGAGAATACTGGCAAACCCTGTCCATCTATCAATAACATTTGTATTCAAGTAGTTATAATACTGAGAAGTCAGTCTTAGAGTCACCTTTTTAGTGCAAGCATATTTACATAAAATGACTTAGGACTTTACTTTGTCCCTTACAGATTTTGTGATTTGAAGCAAAGTGTTGCACTAGTTTAGGTTTCAGCATTTTATAGTATTTTATATGATGATGATATTATCGATAATCATCTTCAACAGTTTAATATGTATTAGACTCTCAGCAAGGATCCAGGCACATAGAAATAGCTTAATTAATTTGATCAATTCAAATCACAATTTTCATGCTGCGTGAAATCAATGAAAAGAACTTTAAGGTTGATCTTTTGATACCAATGTTAGATATAAAATGAGTCAATAAATGCCCCACAAAATACTTTTTGAGAAATGTTCCTAAATATAGTTTATTAACCCTTTTTCAAAGGTTGATGTGGAACAATTTTTGGATAATTTTACTTTTAAACACTCATTATCAGAAGATGCATTCATTTATAATCACTGTTCCCACATTTATTTGTGCATGATAAGCCTGTGTTTTTGTAGTAAAAGCTAAGTTACGAATGAAGTTTCTAGTAAATTTCTAGAAATATCATTTCTAGTAAAAAGAAAAAACATTTGCCATTAACCATCTCATGATTCCTATTGAGATTTTATATCACCTAATATTAAGAAAGTAGTGAAAATTAATCAAGAATAAGGTGAATTGCAATAGTAATTCAGAATGGACTTGTTTGGAAATTAGTCTAACATTAGCAAATTAATCTAACATGGAGAAATCCTTTTTGCCTTATTGAAACTTCCTTTTGGGTTTTACAGTGAAGTTCCTATGATGATATTATCATGAAAGTAGATTGAAATGAGTATGTTTTTCAAAGTGAAGTGAGTCACTGAATAATTTTGCAGAAGAGCCACACAAAGATAAGAGGGACAGCTGAAAAGTCACTTTGGTTCTCAGTTTCATTGTTTGTGCAGTGGTAGGGGGTGCTACCCCGCCCCCAGCCCCCACCCCGTTCCATTGTCTCTTGCCCTCCTGCCCCATTCCATTGTCTCTTGCTTTAGAACTGTTAATGTTACTAAGAGCTGGGTAGGATTTGAATTAACATACAGGCCTGACAGGGCTACTGGAGTTCTCTTGGTGGAAAATAAGGATATATAAAGAGGTTTGAAACAAAGAAAGGGGATTTGATTAGAATTCTGATTTGGGATTCAGATTGGTCATTTTGTGGGATGGTCAGGGACTTTGCAGGATGAAAATGTGACCCATGAGTTTGGCCGTGTGGCTGAGGCTTTGGGGCCGGCAGCCTTTGGTTGGCCCAGTCTAGCAGCATGTGTGCTAAAGGAAGCTGAGGAGCTTGGTGGTTTGAACTCCATGTTGGAGTTTGTTTTGCTGAGTTAAACTTAAGTCTGGGAGAGGCCTTGGCAAAAGTCAGGCCTGAAAAGAATGTGAACTTTGCTGGTTCTGGTACTATGGAGTTTCTTCTACTACCTGGAGGAGGACGACAAGAAGATGACATGGAAGAGAAGGAGCACCACAAAATAAGATGTCCTTGAGCATCTAGAGATGAACTCTGACTGACTGATGTTGGTGAGATGATCAGGACTGAGAGACTGAGGATTTTTAGACAATCTGGGAAAGGACTTTGACAATGTCAAAGTAATTGGAGTTTTACTTACATGTTTCTTTTTGTAGTAATTAGGAAATCACTGTTAGAAATAAATTAATCTGCACTCTGAGAGTCTTGCTTGACTTTGGATTTTGGTTGAGAAAGGGATGGTGGAAAGAACCCACGAGAGTTTAGAAGAGGGTAAATTGAGGCAAACTAGTCTAAAGTTTAAACTGTGTTTCTAAGTTTTTCTTTTTTAGGTCTGAAAGAGGGGAAGAGAGCTGAGAGAAGCTGGTAGCTGAGTTTTGCTCACCAATAGTAGGTGAACAGTGAAAATGTTAATGAACTGCTTTGTTCCTGCTTTCTAGGGAGAAGCAGGCATAGGTGTTCAAGTTCAAGGCAAAAGGTCTTTTTTTCCTTTTCACCTGATTTCAGTAAAAACAGGGCAGTTCTTATAACCACCCATAGCAAATGGGTGATGAGTATTGAAGAAGATGACCTTTTGTTAAAGAAATTAGCATGTGCAGTAAAAGACTAATCAAAGGTCTTCAATAAACTATATCCTTACCCGAATTCCATTATCCCAGCTTGGTTGTCAAGAACTCACTATGTACATGGAGTAGCCTCTCACTTCCTAAAGTTCTATGATGTAGCATTTAACAATATCTGTGTCAGTGAGTAAATTAGTGAGTTAATATTTCTCTTGAGTTCACTTTCTAAAGCAGATGATGTTAGATGCCCATATGTGGAAATACCTTTACCTGTGCAAGATCAAACTTCATGTGCACATAAAACAAATAAAACTCTTCTGTGTGGAATGGACATATTTGAATTCATGAATTCATGTCACTAGAGAAAGAAAGTTGTTACAAAAATGGATTAAAACCATTTTTGGTGAATGCTCCGAGTAAGGAAATGGGGTGTTATTTCTCTGTAGACCAGAATTCTGTCTGTGTTCAGGTCACATTGAGACCCATTCAGGTTCTGTTCCACAAAGCTGCAGAAAAAATATATCAAATCCATCTCAGAGCGTCTGCTTGGGTCCTGATCATCTTATTTTATTTGAAAAATATGGACTTTTTATTTAAAATTGAAGACTTCCCGGAGTCCAAAGTTGCCCCTGTAAAATGACTTATTTGGGTGGGATGGTGTCTTATCTTATTGGAAGCTTTAAAAAGAAGCAGTTATTGTATCTTTGAGCAGATGAAATTGTTTAACATTGCTGAAAACTTGTCCAAGATGCTAATCTAAATCCTCAGCTAGGCCATTTGAACACATGACTAATACTCAGACCAGAGAGAATTTAGTTTCAAAGAAATCTTATCAGGAATCAAGTCATAGATCTCAGGCTATTTGGTTTTCTGCCCGGGATAATAGAAGCCGAGGCAGCCCGCTCGGCTCGGGAACTGAGCTTTCTGTGTGGATGCAACAGACAAGGCATCCGTCCTTCTAAACTCACCCCCAAATCCCAACCCTGCCATCCCAGCTGCCCGCTAGGTGCCTTTACCTTATAAGCACCGACTGTCTCTGCTTTAGCATTTGCAAGTCCATATTCCTGCTCTACACCAGGCTCTTTTGTTTGCTGGCTTGTGGTCACTGCCAAACTTCTCTTCTCCCCATGTTCAGATCTGCAGCCTCCTTTCTGGTTCTGGACTGACTGTGTTTGATTCTGAGGTGGAGAGTAGCAGCAGCGAGCTGGCTAGGGATGCTCTGGGCACCCCCAGCTGGAGCAGAAGACACATAAAGGGGGGCTAGGAAAAGGGGGAGCTAGATCAGCAGTGCACGTAGCACCTGATTTTCAGCTGGTCTCCCTGGAAGGTCCAATCTGGGAGGGGTCTGCAGCATTGGGATAGGGGTCTTAGTGCTTCCTTTCCACTGTGACCAGTCATTGGGTGACATTTTCCCAGGGGAAGGGAAGTAGTGTTTGGGAAACTGATTCTTTTTAGCCGAGGAAATTTAAAACTGTTCCCTGTGATTTGATTATTGTTATGTCTTTCCTTTTCTTTTTTTGAGACTGGGTCTCGCTGTGTTGCTACCTGGGGTACCCTGGACTCAAGTGATTCCCGGCCTCAGTCTCCCAGGTAGCTGGGATTAAAGGCGCACACCACTGTACCCAGCTACTTTTTGAGCCTAGATCTCGCTATGATGCCCCAGGTGGGTCTCAAACCTGCGGACTCAAGCAATTTATTTTTTTTTTGAGACCAGATCTCGCTATTTTTGCCCATGGAACCGCAGGCTCATGTTGCCCGAAGTACCACAGACTCAAGCAATCCCCAGCCTCAGCTTCCCAGGTAGCTGGGATTACAGGCGTACACCACCACACCCAGCTATTTTTTTGGAACTAGATCTCACAACGAACCCCAGGCGGGACTTGAACCACGATGCCTAACACCGGCTGCTTCATAGGTTGAAGCTTACAGGCACGAGCCACCATGCCCAGCCTAGACTTAAGCAATTCTTAGGCTCAGCCTTCTTCCTAGCCTGGGATAAAGAGCTGCATGCCGCTGCAACCTGCTTGTCTTTTCTTCTATTTCTTTGATGACTTTTTTTTCTTGCATCATTGCAGTTGCTGTAGTTCTCCCACCATCTTATCACCTGTGAACTGTCACCATATTCCCTTGTGTTCATCCCTCCCCTCTGGCACACTTTCGCTGGATGTTTCAGTTCTATGATCAACCTGCTAGCTTTGACTTTTTCATGACCTTTTGTTTCTTTCTCTATATTCCACATAAAATGAGTTATCTACCCTTGCCACCACCCTAGGCATTCAGAATGTCTGACCCATAGACGCCAGCAAACCATCTAGGACTTCTGGTTGACCCTATTGATATTGATCTGACCTACTCATCACTTGCTTTCCACAGTGCTGACCTGGGCCTGTTCCTAGCCAGCTCCATGCCCTTGACTCTCTACTGACAACATGATAAAGCACAAGTCCCTTCACTCACAGCCAGGGGCCCCAAGCTGGACCTGGAACATCCATTCCTTCTCGTGTGTTGCTCTTACATCTAGCTCCACGTTCACTTGTTCTGTTGCATTTGGAACAAGATTTGCATATTTATGTTTGCTTTTTATACTTTTAAAATTCTTTCAGACCTACATAATAGCTACACAACAATACAAAATTCCCACAGCAACTTCCCCTCGACTCCCCAGATGTCAGCTTTAAGACATCAAAGTGTCTCCTGTCCTGCAGCCAGCACGGATGCCCACTTGTGTCCTGAACCTCATGCTCACCTCTCCCTTTGCCCAG